>VZRF01014332.1:140872-164383 GCA_013396875.1 Vireo altiloquus | reverse complement strand
GGATAGGGATAGGGATAGGGATAGGGATAGGGATAGGGATAGGGATAGGGATAGGGATAGGGATAGGGATAGGGATAGGGCAGGACAGGACAGGATTAGGATAGGACAGGATAGGATAGGATAAGATAGGGTAGGATAGGATAATGTACTTATCCACCAGCTCACTGGTGCAGGGACTCTTTCTTTTCCATGTCACAGTAAAGACTCCAAGCTGCAGCAGTAGGGACATAAAGCACTGTGTGGCCATGGAGCCCCACGTGGGGACAGTCCCTGGAGCAGCTCTTTCACTTGCAGCAGCTGTTGGAAGGGAAGCCTGGTCTCGTTTTCAGGGTCTGTTCCTGGCTCTGTGACAGTTCCTGAGTGAATCGGACAAATCTCTGTCTCAGTTTCTCCATCTGTGAAATCCATTTAATGATTCTTGCCTACCTCACACAGCTGCTGTGTGAAGCTGAGTTTTAAGTGCCTGAAAAACATCTAATGAAAGGAAGTGCACGCTGTCAGCCCCCTGAAATCCTGGAGAACCAATATCCTCCCACTTCCACCAGACAGGCACCTTGGGCATTGCTCCAGGTGTGGATAGGTTGGGGCTGTGCATTTTCTCCCAGATCAGCAGGGTTCATTAAAAGACATGAAACTCCTCATAAAGAATAGGTTCCACGTTTCAGTGTGCTCTGAAGCCTGAGTGCTCAGCAGCAGTCAAAGAAGCAAAAGGGATCATAGGAATTACTGAGATAGAAATAGAGGATAAAACAAGAACCCTCATTACCTCTTTATAAATCCACAGAGCGCTTACCTTGAGTTCTGCATGCAGTTCTTGTTTTCCTCTCCCCAGCTCCGTCTCAGAAGAGAGATTATATCCAGAAAAGGTACAGAGAAGGGCAAAAATTGTGATCAAAGGTATGGAGCAGCTTTTATCCAAGGAGAAAAAATAGACTAGGATTTGTCACTTTTGAAAGGAGATGACGGAGAAAAGGAGCGTGATGAAACAAGGTTGAATGTCATGCTGGAGAGAGGACAATTACTGAATATTCTTCATAACCTCAAAATTAGGAGACATCAAATGAAACTTTAGAGCAAAGGAAGGTACTTTTTTATTCACATAACGAAGCGCTGGAGCTGTCACAGGTGGGTGTCAGGGTAAAAAGTATCAATAGATTCCAAAAAGATGTGACAATTTGGGAAGGGGAGCTCAGGGAGCCTCTCTGGGGCTGTCAGACCCTGAGATGTCCCTGACACTGCTGCCCTCAGAGCTGGGGGTGCTCATTCTGTTCTTGTCTCTCACCCTGAGTTCCTGCTGTTGGCCAAGGCCAGAGAGGAGGTGCTGAGCTGGAGGAACCTTGCTCTGACCTCCTCCAGCCATCAAGGTCTCCCCATGGCTGAGCATTTGGGGTGTGTTGTTAGCTCCAGAACATGATGTGATTGCTATGTGACAAGGAAGAATTCTGTGAAACCTGAAAACTTAAGGTTTATCTGGTTTATCATGCAGACAGAGGGGTGAGAGGTAAAGAGGAGAGAGGAGGAGGCTCAGCTCTCTCAAGCACATATTTTCCAGCTCTGTTACATCCTCACACACATGACATTTGAGCTCCTCACGTCACGCAGGAGCACAATGGCAGAAATAGTGGGGTTGACACCGAGAGCTGCCTAAAATCCAGGCTAGAGGAGAACATAATCATGCCTTAATCTTCATCCTGCTGGCTCCTCCAAGAAGGAAGAGCTGAGTGGCAGAGAGGGGTCAGGAAATACTGAATGCACAAAAGGGAACAATGGCCAATCAGGATTTCTGTGTGTCCATCTGGATCAGAAAGCCAATTAGACTGTCAGAGCTTGTGGGAAGGTGAAGGTACCACAAAGTCGAGCTGTTTCCTTCCTGTCCTCAGGAAATACCCTTCTGTTTATCTACCTTGGAGGCTCTTCAAGATTTTAGCAAATAATTTTGGCCTGTGGCCACTGCTCATATCTTCTGTGATAAATTTGTTTAGACTTGAATGATTTTTCTCCTCTAAGTGCTGAATACACCCAGAACGTTCCCTGTTAGTGCTGAATCCACCCAGTACTGCAGCCTGGGGAAGGGCACAAACCTCCTGGCTCCAGAGACTGGCAGAGGACTCTGGCATGGGAATGTGCAGCTACGAAGAGGAATCTGCAGTGACCTCGTAGATGGGGAGAGCTTGAGAGGTGCTCCCAAAAATTCCTCGGGAGCCTAAGGATATAAATCTCCCAGGAAGCCTTTTCCTTCTGAAACACCAAAATGTGCTTGAATATCCTAAGATATTTTACCCAATTGCTAGATAATAAACCCAGTCACACATACAGAAAGTGTTCAGTCATTGTCCAGCCTCGTCAGCTGCTGAAAGATGCTGTGTCCACAGTGACAGGGATGGGGAGAGGGCCCCAGAATGGAATAGATGCTCATTTTTACTGGGATTACAGAATTATGGTACCTGAGGCTGCCAATACCATTTTTCAAATGGTCTGGCTGAACTCACTGCAGCCCAGACACAGTCAGCTGAAGAGGGGATTTGAATGTGACACTCCAGACATCAACTGTTTTAAAAAGGAATGGAAGTAGGAAACCAGTGAGAAAAAGAAATGTAAATTCTTCACGACTCCTCAAGCATCATTTCCCCACAGAAGGAGAGATTTCATCCAAAAGTTAAGTTAGGAGAAAATCCCTGTTGAGAAAAGCACTGGTTTGGATGTGAGCTTTTCCTCCATACTTTCTGAAGAGCTTTTAGTTCGTATAAACATCCTGCATGGCTTGTAATTTATCTCACTGGGAAACTCCTGGAGGATTTTGAGCTCAGCATTAAAGACCATTCACTTTCTGGGGTTTCATAGCTTCTGTAGGCTGCCTGTTCCACGGGGAGCAGCTCCTGGATCAGGGTCACCTCTGTGATCTGAGATAAACACAATATCTCACTGTGGCCTTTGACCACGGTGTGCACAGGGATCACTGCCAGGACAGGGATGAGGGATGATCCCTACCCAGCTGTCTGAGCCTGCTGCTTCTCCATCCACTGCTTCTGGCATTTACTGAGATGTGCAAGTTTGAGTCTTCTTTTCCTGTCTGTTTGCTGCAGGGTGCTATAAAATGTGCTCACTTAATTGGTACCAATGCTGGTACCAATGCCAATGCTTCTTTCCTTCTTCATTTTCCTTTCTTTACTTTCTTCATTTTCCATTCTTTACCTTCTTCATTCTTTTCCTTTTCCTTCCCTTCTCCCTTCTCCCTTCTCCCTTCTCCCTTCTCCCTTCTCCCTTCTCCCTTCTCCCTTCTCCCTTCTCCCTTCTCCCTTCCCTTCCCCACGTGTGACACTTTCAGTTCCTCTTCCTTGCAGCCCAAATTCTGGACATTAAATTGCATTTTCTCTTGCTATTCAAGCAACTCCTTGCTTGAATTCCAGGAATCAAAACTGCAGCCCGATCTGCATCCACTCTGGACAGATCTGTCTTGCCCTGAGAAAGGATGAAGTGTGTGCTGCAGGAGTCTCTGGCCATAATTCCATTTCAGAGAATATATTTTCAGGTTCATGAGAGGCACTGGCTGGAATAAAAGCCCTGTGAGTAATGATGTGTCTGTGTGAGAACACCTCCACCACTCCTGCAGGATGTAAAACCAGTGGTGCTACTGCTCTCACCGCCCTTGGAGATGCTGCCCTTGGTTGATTTGGGTCAGATTTGTTACTTTAATGGAATCCTGCTGTGCAGTGCAGTAGGATATTGCAGTTGTTTGGCTCTCATGTTGTGCTCTTCATCAACAGGTAATTTTTTTCTGTGGATACGAAAATTTAGTCCATTTTAGAGGTGAGGAATTGTTACAGAAAGAGGTGACCAGGGGCAATGGTGGAGATAGGAGCACATCTGCCTCCAGACTCCCATTCTCTGTATTTCCCACTCTCTTAAAGTTAAAAAATGACTAAACCATTAGAAAAATATCTAAATATCAGCTCTATTAGAAAAACAATCAATAGATCATCCTGCTCATTCATCCGCTTAGTATCCATCTGTAACTTCTTAAAACAGCCTAAAAGTGAAGTCCTCATTCACCACTTCATTTTTCTTCCTCTATTGTTTGTTTGCCTGCTTACTTGCCTGGGAATTTGTTCTACAGAGCCCTGGGAATGTAGAATGTATAAGGAAAATAAATAAAAATGCCCTCTCAGTGCACGGATCACCCCCTGAGATGGTGCCTGTTGAGCAGCCCTGCACTCCAGGGTCACAAGGCTCCAATTCTGGTACCTTTTCACCTAAAACTCTTTGAAACCCATGGAACAGCTGTGGGATCAGCCCCTTTCCTTCTGAAGCTGTGGCATTAACTGTGGGATGAAGGTTTTTGGGTGGCACAGGAGCACCCCAGTGTCTGTGGGCAGGAGCAGACTTTAGGTGAATGATCAGGGTGTGAGCATGATTGCCCTCTAATTAATTTCTAACAAGCTCAGGGCGTCTCCATTCCTCTGCCAGTGGTAATAGAGCTTTTTATTATTATTGTTCAGAAGTGAGTATAACTTTGAGCCTCATTAAAACCAAATGTTTAATTGCACTCGTGGATCTCAGGTTTATCAACTTACTTAATTTCCCCTGTATAGTGCAGCAGAATAATATATAGTAGTTTCATATAGTGCTGTCCCAGCCAAGTTCTGCTTCAGCATCACAATTTCTCAGACAAGTATGTGTTGATGGTTTATGTTGGCAGGACCTTTGCTTCTGCTGACAAGCTGGAAAAGAAAAATCCCATTTATATTTTGAGATTTCCTAAAGCCTGATGATTTATGAAATATGACTGGCCTCGCTTTAGGTTTTGTTTTGGTTTTCCTTTTTAAGAGGGAAAAAAAATTTATATTTGATTTTATTGAAAATTATACTTGATTTTATTGACAGTTTGAAAAGTGGAATTATTCCATTAAATTGCGCTTCTCTGATTGAGGGATTCCTGGCAAGTGCAATGGGGATTAATGAAACATTAATTATCTGAGTTCTGTTTTAATTCCTGTGTGAGATGGGGAGAGTTCTCCCGTCTCGTACAGACATTCCCCACGTGGCTCAGAAGGGAGGATTTTCCGTGTCCAGGGTGGATCAGCAGGGATGTGGATGTGGTGGATTTGGTGCTGACCCCCAGACAGGAGCAGGGACCAAACCCTGTGCAGAGATGGAGTCAAATTCAACCCAGGGACCACACTGGAGCTGCTTCCACTTGGCCTCGGGCCTGCGAGTTGATGTCTGGACGTGCTCTATGGGAAGGATATTTTTCCTCCCTCTCTGCTACCGGTGATGGAGAAGGCAGAGGGATAATTTCAGGTAGGGTTGGGATTGTCTCTTGGCTTTCCTGCCTGCCTCATTTGCAAATCTCTCTGACTTCCCAGCATCTGTAGGTTTGGGACCGAGGAAAACACAGATGCCGTGAATGAAACACCTGACACCGATCTTTAAATACTTCATATTGCTTTATTTCCCCTCAAATATTTATAATCCTGGGAATTCTGGAAGTCTTTTGTCTGATATTAATCCCACAGATTGCAGTTGGTATTAAGGACTTGCTGAAATCTCTTTGGGGTTCTTTGTATAATTTTTGATTGGGGATCTGTAGTTTAATAGACTCTTTGCCACATTAATAGAGTATTTGCCACACTGGAAAATACTGTATTGTTTCACATTTATGGCTCCTGAAAAATTGAAAAGTTTCTGGGAGCATGGGCTGACTCAGGAGTGTGTGAGAACCATGATCCAGAGGGAGACACAGGAATGGTGGAGGAGTAACAGAGGCTCCTTGGAAATACCTGAGGAGAGTAGAAGGAAACAGTAGCTATGGATTTATTTTATTTGCCTCAAATTCTCAGTCCTGAATGACTGGTGGGTATTGTTCACAACATAAAAAAAAGAGAAAGGAACCATAACTCTTGGCTCGTTACATTTTTAAGGTGCTGTGCTTGGCACTGCACGATGGGGGAAAAAATGCAATTGTAGGAAAAGAAAATTAGTCAAAACCAGAGAGCTGGCCAAGAAAATTCATATTTGATATTCATTATCTTATTACCGATGGTCACAAGCCAAGTGCTGATATCCTGTAGGCAGCACTCGAAGGATAAGTGTGCCTTAAATGAAAAGTCTGTTTTCCTTTATGCAGAATCTGCAGATTTTCCTTATCCTGGGATTGCTCCCTAGGCAAAGGTGGAACTGTCCTTAAAGGCCCACGCTGTCCCTTGGGATGGGAATCAGACTGGGGTGCTCAGGAAAAACCCAAATTAATCATTCTGGGATCTGATCATTTGTCCATACCCTCAGCAGCTAAAAGAAATGATGAGTAAAGAAATGGTTATTTAGTTCTTTTGTAAGAAATAGTTATTTAGTTATTTTTAAAGAAATTGTTATTTAGTTCTTTTAGACTAAAGAAGTTGGGTACATGAGGGATACGTTGGAAACATGGCATTGATGTGGCACATTTTGAATATGAACTCCTAAAAACAAGATGCTCGCTTTAAAATAGAAACAAAAAAAGAGATAGAACTCAGTAAAACGATAGAGCTCTGTCCCTTTCTAGTGTAAGTAATTAAAGAAAATTATTTATGCCTCCAATTTTGAAAGTGAATGTTCTAAGAAGGGCAAATTTAGCATTAAAAATAAACCCCTTCAGGCTTTTCTGTTGTTTCTGTGTTGTCAACACAGGGAGCTGCTCGGGCTGGGCCATTTCAAACAGTGACTAATGGACTCCTGCCTCCAAAATTAAATGATTAATTGCACAGGGCAAAGACAACAATCCTTATTTGATTGTGCTGATCACAGAGCTGCTTGTTTTGTGGAGCAACGGGAATATGTTGTCCCAGTTTCCTAAATCCTCCAAGGAGTGAGGCAGCTCTGACAATAATTGAGAGCTGTGGGGTGTGAGGTTACTCAAATCACGAGGTGACCTGCCCGGAGGTGTCTCGTATGTCGGGAGGGTTGTTGGGATCCTGGCTGGAGCTGCAGGGTTGCTGGGATAAATCACTCCAGCTTTTCCAGCCGTGATCCATCACTCCCTGCACGCCCTGTGATGGGTGAATGTGTCTTACCTGCTCTGCCAAGGGGACTGAGGAGCTGCAGATGAATTATCAGGCCCTGAGCCTTGGTTCAGGTCAGTAAAACAGGCTCCTGTGACTGCTGCTGTACAGTTTTTGATATCGTGGCTTTCCAGGCTGCTTTATTTTCTTGGACTTTTAGCTGTTCCAGTCACCAGTAAAATGTCTGTTGGCTTGGCTGAGCTGGTGCTAATGGTGCTCTGTAGCAAAGTTGTGCAGCCAGCTTGGAATTAATACTTCACTTAATTCGTTAGCAGACCAAAGACTTTGAGTTTCTTCATCATTTATCCGTAATAATAGACTAACTAAGGCAGCTTTTTCCTAATAATTATAATTTTATTTTTAAGTCAGTTTTCATAGTGTCATTAACCTGCTTTTGGGTCCTTTTTCTCCTATTTTATCCTTCTTTTTTTAACTTTCTGCAGGAAAACTGTACTGTGACATATATTGGTCTCATAGTGTTGTAGTGTCTTACCTTTGCTGCAGCACAGACAGGAATAAAAAGGGCAGACACTTCTAAAACACCAA
Organism: Vireo altiloquus; assembly: GCA_013396875.1. Lineage (NCBI taxonomy): Eukaryota > Metazoa > Chordata > Aves > Passeriformes > Vireonidae > Vireo > Vireo altiloquus. The sequence continues at coordinate 156,803 of VZRF01014332.1, read as the reverse complement.
AAAGACACACTAAGAAAATAAAGTGTCCCAACCCCTCCAAGCCCCTCTCCAGCTCTCCTGGAGCCCCTTTAGGCACCGGAAGGAGCTCTGAGGTCCCCCTGGAGCCTTCTCTTCTGCAGATATTCAACTTTCTGTCACCTTTGTTTTGCTGTGGCATGAGAACAACCAGGCAGGACCCAGCACAAGGACCCAGCTTTCCCCTTGCAGCTTAAAGAATTCAGCAAGAGTGCTTTCACTGCAAAGTCTGTGAGTTTCCCGGGGAGCAGGTGGTATTGCTGTCAAAATTATTATTTTGGGCAGTAAAACGAGCGAAACAGGAATCAACTGTTAGTGTATCCGAGCTTCTCTCTGCCGCCCCACCGCGCGATATTTAACAATCCATCCTGGCACCGCGAGGCCTCTTTGATCTGGCAGGGCCCAGGCCCCCATCAGGGTTTGGTTTAACAGCTGTAATGCACACTGCAGACTGGAATGAATGCCTTCCCACCGCACCTTTGCTTCCAAAAGAGTTTCTCCAGGCTTTTGTTCGTTCCCGTTCGCCGCGGCTCCGTCGGCAGTGCATCACTGGGAGAATGGAAAAACAAATAAAACACAAATATCATTTTGCTCTGCAGTGCAGCACTTCAGAAGAGACAAATTCCTGTGAGCCATTGCTTCTTTTAAAGTCTAGTGTGTGCTGCAGTGACAAATGTACAGCTTTGATGTTTCCTGCTCCACTCGCCCATGACATTGTCAATCAATGTTTTGCTTTCTCATACTCCATCATTATTAAACTTGGTGTAACTTTGGTGTAGACAAGCTCCTGAAAACCACGAGTCTCACTCTGCTCTCCTCTCTCCCAGGGGAATTATTGTGTTTGAAAACAGCAGCTACATTCTGGAGCCATTGGAAGGTGCTACAAGTGAACACAAGATCTACCGAGCCGAGAACCTGAAAATAGCCCCAGGATCTTGTGGCCACCAGCTGGGCATCCCTGCCATGAGGGCTGCTGACAGTGGCACGTCCCAGCACTCCCCAGCTGGCAGGGTAGGTGGCTCATGTGCTTTTATGTGTCTGATTGGAAGCATTTCCGCATTGGTGCCTGCCACACGAGTCTCTGCCGAGCAAAACATTTACCCACATCATCAACTTCTCTTGGCGTCACCTGCTGAAGTGCAGCCTTGAGATTATTTGTTAAAGCTTTATTACTTTTCATCGACTCTCCATAACTTGCTTTTCACTTTCTTTTCAACTCAGAAAAGTTTATGGGTTTGTATTATGGTCATATATTTTGGTTCTTGTATGGTTATAACCAGAATTTAAGGCTCCCCAAGAATGCTGAGCGATGTCTGGAAAAGTTCTTGCCCTCCCAAGATGAAAGAGAACACGATAGCTGAGATACTTTGCTAATACTGGGTTTGGAACCTTTATATTTTAGTAGAAAAGTCTCTTATGCAGACAAAACAAATTCTCAGCATGTTATTTTACAGCTGTATTATTGTAGTTTCTGTGATGTTGGCAGAAATGTGCTTCATGTGAGATGTATCTAGCTAATAGAAACTAGAAATTAAATGAACTTAAAACCAGGAAGAGGAAATGCTGTAACAAATTCATCTGCATTTTGGATGAGGAGTGTAGAAAAAGCTGGGTTAGGTGTTCAGGAATTATGTAATGATACAAATCTGCCATCAGCATTTATTAAATGTCACAAATTGGGATTTGTACTTGCACGTATGACTCAGGTTTTGAACCAGGTCCATTGTTAAGGAAAGCAACCTAAGTGACATCCCTAGATATAATTTGTGCACTGGAATTAATTTTTTTTGCATTTTAAGGATATTAAATATTGCATCCAAAGCATTAGCCCTTCCATGTAACATTTTAAGAATTAAATGTATTTCTAAAAGTATGTGTGGGTGGAAAACATTGGAAAAATAACTTTATTAAAGTTTCCCCAAATTATCTGTGACTTTGACTGAATTCCACTGAAGTAATCAATGTAATGAAGAAATAAAATGTGTGCACATAACAAGCTGATACAATCAAAGCCATTTTATTATTACCCTTATGGTTCTCCCATTTTGCTGGTGCCTTCAACTGCATCCCAGATTTCACTTTAAATATCAGGAAAATATTTTTTGCTGTGGTTCAGTGGACATAATTATAAAAGCTGTCAGCAGCCACATCATACGGATAGGTACAATATATTTAATGAGTAAGTTGGTTAAGCTTCTAATGTAAGAATTTTGAAAGCTGTCAAATATAATGTGTGGAGTGAGTTTTCATATTTCAGCGTTGTCACTAAGCAGTCTGTCAGTGGACATGTTGAATAAAGATGACCTGCGAAGCAGGGAGACATAAGCTGCTCCAAATCACACTGGGTGACAGAATTAAGCAGAAATCTGATCTAAGGTTCAGGGCATGATGAAAATATTTGGCTTCTTGACAGGTCTGGGGAAAGATTTTTGTTCAGTTTTTTCGCCCGACTCTTCACTCAACCACCTACACAAAATTCTTGTTGAGCAGAGCTGAACTGTGAGATCCATATATCACAGAGGGCCTTGGGGTTAGATGTAAGTACAGATAAAGGATGGGACAAGCAGCAGGTTCAGCTTCCCAGATTCAAACAGGAACTTCAGTGGAGCAAGGCAGGAGCTGCAGAGGGTGCTGCAGACAGGCTGTGCCCCACTGGAGCAGGGTCTCTGTAAGTACTGGGTCATTTCATGACTCACTGGACCCTCAAATTGCATCAAGGAGTGTCACAGCTGAGCTCTGCTGAGACAGGACCCTGCAGGACATCTGGTGTGTGGGACAGACCCTGCAGTAGGGAATTTTCTCTGTAGCCACAAAGGAAAAAAATGACATTTGGGTGGTGCTGGTGACCATGACCAGGCAGGTGGTTTTTTAGAGCATGGAGAAAGAGAGGCTGCACCACTGCAGTGTCAATCCAAGCCGTGCCAATTCCCAGGCAGGGAAGCCTGAGGAAGCTGGGACAGCAATTTTGTGACAGGATCAGGTGTGGGAGAAGCAGAGGAGAGACAATGGTCAGTGGAACAAAGCCCATTGTCCCCCACCTCTCATGGCTGTGTCACTGACTCTTCCTTGCAGTTCTGAAGGATTAACTCAGCCAAGGGGTTGTGCATTGATGCAGCTGGCTGAAAGAAGCCATAATTAGGTATATTTCATAAATAAATATTGTATCCTAGGAATGCACATAGCCTTTGGGCAAATCTCAGGAACAGATTTGTTATGCAAGTCAATCACCAGAGGCTTATGTGATTTTTATACCTGCAAGCCAATTTCTCTCCAGCTTACTCTCTCCAGTCCAAACAGTTTTACTCCTTGTAAGAGGGAAATGTTTTAGACTGACTGATATAACAGAGTTCTGTTTGTACCTCTGAGCTCAGATTTTCCTGCATCATCTTTCCTTCACTTAGAAAAGGATGAGAGGCACCTTGGAGATGCATCTCTTTAGGACTCTGTAATAAATGTCAGGGTGTGAGAGTTTTAATGTCTGAGGGATCAATTCTGTCACCAACTGCAACCACATGGCCACTTGCCTTTTGTGGCACCTCACTCACATCTGGGTGACTCACATACCAACACCTGAAGTTTTAGGAGTATCTACCTCAGCTCATTTACCAGAGCCCCTAATAAGTGTAATCCTGTCAAGTGTTTGCATCCTTGAGGTTTAGTTCATTAACAGCAGCTTTTACTCCTCTCTCCATCCACAAATATTGTGCAAATGAAATGTAACTTTTCAGGTTATTGGAGTTTGTAACTCTATTAAATAAAAGTTTTAAAGTCAGATACTAAAGATTGCATCGTTCACTTTGCTCTAACCCTTGCAAAACATCAAAATCATTAATCTGCAGATAAAGAAGGGGAACACTTTGATAATGTGAAGAAAACTTTGTGATATTTGGCTGGGAGGAGATGTCCAGCACTGGGGATCACTCAGTTTGCTTTGGAACAGTTTTCCTTGGAAAGCTTTAGTTATGTTTTAGGTTAAAGAGCTTTGTTGCAGCTTAAGACATCGTGGTCAGTTGTAGGTCACACATCTGTTTAAGCCCTTTAAATTCTGGCAGGAAGATCAGATATTCTGCTGAGACCTCTTTTCCCTAAATATCCTATTCCAGACACAAGGAAGGAATGATAGGATAGATGCTGCTGCTGTAAATCACAGAACTTTTACTGGCACTAATAGGTCACTTGAATTTAGGGTAGCAAAGGAGCTGAGATGTGTTTTGTACTCTTACAAAATCATTTCACTTTCTTCAGTGATTTTGTTTTTTCAGCTAAACATTATGATTGTTTTACACCTGCATTTTATATGAATATGCAGATACAAAATTAATTGTGTGCCTTTCATTTCTTAAATATTAATTTTCTTTCCTAGACACTGACAGTTGGTTCTGCTTTTTTATTTTGGGGTTTTTTTTCCTACATAATTTATCAGTTGACTGCTTGACCTCTTCTCTGCTTCACTCAGTATCCCTTTATCTCTCATTTTTCTCAGTAACCAGTTTGTCTATTGTGTGAAACGTCTGTTAGAAGTTACCTCATCCCTCCTTTAAATGTGCCTTGGAAATGGCAAAGGTCTTTCTGCTAGAGGGGATATTCTCCTGTGAGGAAAGATAACTCGAATGTTTCAACTGCAGAAAGCTGAAAGGTTGAGAGAGACTTTGCACCACTCTCCTGCTTTCTGTGATCAAATCCTGAGGGGCTTTGTAAGTAAGGAAAACTTCCATGAGGAGGAGGAATACACTGCAAATTTGTATGTAGTAAAATCTCTGTAAAATGTAGGAAACCTGAGACACTGTGTATTTCCTCTTGCAAGCACTTTGTTGTACCAAGGCTGGAAACAAAATACGACTTTCATGCTTTTTTGACAGTACAAGAGGGAGACTCTGAAGACAACGAAGTACGTGGAGCTTGTTATTGTGGCAGATAATCGTGAGGTAAGGAACTGAAACATAAAAAGTTATGGGAAGCGTGAGCAGGAAAGGGGCAGCTCAGTTCAGTTACCATGGTGCTGTAAATAAGGTGCTTCAGTCAATAATACTATGATGGTTTTCTGAGGTAAATTACCCTCCCTAATTAGGGCTGAGCAAGGAAGGAATTACTAAGAGAGGACAATGCTGACACTCCATTGCAAAATTTCTTGCAGTACTTCATAAGGAGTTTGACTCTGAACTAACTGGGGTGTCTGTCAGTATGGAAGAAGAGGCAAATATTCATTCCTTGAGCAAGTTAAGTCCTCACTGCCATTCACTCTGCCCTCAGTGGGCCTGTCAGTGCTCCTGAAGCAGTGCTTTGCCATCACATTCCGTGGAGCACGACTGCCTTCCTGATGGTTTGCAAAGGGAGCTTCAAAGTACCCAGCACTGGCTGTAAAAATGTTCCAGTGAGCTGAATGGCAAAGATCTGAATCTTGGTTTGAATTATTTTGCTGCTTTTTCTTTTTTTTTTGATCTCCTTGAACACTGCTGCTTAGGGAATTGCAATCACTCTTTGCAAGACTTGCTAAGAGAAAAACTTTCTCCCAAAACATCAGTCCTGAAAAGATCCCTGTGCAACACTCGGAGATTTTAAAATTTTCTCACCAAAGAGAACCAAAATCCTATCCCACAGCCTGTGTTTCTTTTGGGGCAGACTGTGGTCCTGTGACTCCAACAGGAGTCTGCTGGTGGCTTTTGGCTGCACCCTAATTCCCAAACATCCCTGATGTGCTGGCTCTTGGGGGGAAACTCTGTGACATTTGTGCCCCTGGTACATTGTTCCTTTACATTCCAAGTTTCAGAGACAAGGCAAAGATGTGGAAAAAATTAAGCAGAGGCTGATAGAAATCGCAAACTACGTTGATAAGGTAAGAACATGGGATTGTTTCCCTTTTCCGAACCTTACTACACTTTCTGGAGGATGTTGGTGTAAAATCTGTTTGTTCTACTATTAAATTAAGAAAACCACTGTGCTCAGATCAGCAGCTTTCACAACCTTGGCCACATCTCATCCCCTCTCCTTTTCATGGAGAGCTTTCCTGATACTCCAGTATTTCAGAGCAAAGCTTCTCTCCAGCCAGGAAAAGCAAATTTAAACCTTTCGTTTGCCCTTTGATACATTAAGCCATGAACTCTGCTCTGCTGTATATGGGAGGCAAAGCACAATTTAGCCCTAGGATTTTATTCACCAGGGAATGATCACCTATGGAACATGCTGTGGAATAAAAGAGGATTATTTTAAAGAGAAATTTGAAGAACAAAGTTATTTGCAGCAACAAGGAAAGGTCCAGTTTTAAGGCCAACAGAGGCCTGTGAAAACACAATTAATATGACATATAATCCAAGGAAGATGGCAGAATTAAAAATAAGGAAGCAGAAGGTAATGGCTGACTGACAGCAGTAAGAGACATATGCTGGATTTTTTTGGTCTTGAAATAATTTCTTGACAGTAAACAATACAGGCTAAGAGTCCTCTAGAGTGGTTTTTGAACAAATTAAAATTTATTTTTATTGGGCTGCTTGGCCAGAAAAAATTAGGAGTCTAGTAGTGAAATTATAAGTGAGAGAGTCTTAATTTATCTGAGAACTTATCAAGTGATACTTCAAGGGCAATAGCTCAAGGAGAAGCATTCCTGATTAAAAACAAGCTGCTGAAGACACCTCTACCTCATCCATAATTGTCTTGCTGACTTATTGCCAGAGGACAGGTGTTTATACGTTACCTGCGCAAATTAATTCTGCATATTGTAATCTATTTTTTGTTTCATGCCTAATTTATGCTCAGCAAATGCCGACGTTATGCAAATGGCTGTCATGCATAGAAACAAGACAAAGATCTACTGTATGTTTTCCTCAGCCTGTCAGGCAGATCTGGACTTGATCAATCCCTGACTCCTTCCCCACATTAGTCTCACATTGGAATTGCTGCCGTGGCTCTAAGGTTGCTCTGGCTCCCCTCTTGCAGCAAAATGGCATCTGCTGGTGGGGGGATTGATAAAATCATTTGGTTTTATCTGCTCTGAGCTGGTCTTGACGACCCTGACTCATTTTCAGCTATTACTGTGAACCACAACCACGGCACAGCACAGCTCCTCTCCCTCTAGAATTGGATCTGTGCAACCCAGGGTGGGGCAGCCCTGGGAGGGTCACCTGCCATGGCCAGGAGTCCCTTCATGACACGGGCAGGGAGTTGCAGGGTTTCATCCTGAGGGAAGATGCCAAACTTGGGTAGGACACAGAGAAGAAGGAAATCCCTGGATCTCTTTGAATGCCTTATTGATGTTGAGTTGGGTCAGAACTGTTTGCTGGAAGTCTCAGAAATATTTTGTCTGAGTCCTATCAGGCATTTTGCCCTGAAGACTAAATTGTTTTAAACTCTAGAGAAAGGTTCATTATGCTTTTACTGAAATATTCTAATGCAATGTCGTCTGAAATGTTTCTTAGGCACATATTTCCCACTTTTCTCTTCTCCCTAGTTCTACAGGCCACTAAATATCCGAGTGGCCCTGGTTGGAGTGGAAGTGTGGAATGACATGGACAAGTGCTCTATTTCCCAAGACCCTTTCACCAGCCTGCACGAGTTTCTGGACTGGAGAAAGCTCAAACTCCTACCTCGCAAAGCCCACGACAATGCACAGCTGATCAGGTAGACTTGACTCTGGATTTGATACCCGCTGGGATTTCAGGGATTTTGGGGATTTGGGTGGTTTCAGGCTAGCTGTGCTGAGTCCTTCCCCAGCTGCTGGGCTGCTGGAAGGAACATCTGTGCTCCTGAGGGTTTGTCTTTCCCCTCTGCAAACACCAAGCACAGAAACACTCAGCAGGGCCCTTCAGCAGATGCTCCAGACGAGTTCCTTCCCCAGCCCTGGTACTTGGAGCCTGTCCTGAGTACAGCCTGTGTAGAGCAGTAGTTGTAATAAACTGCTGCATACTCAGGGAGTGAATTTACAACCAGTTTAAACTGGTCTCAGTCCAAATTGTCACTGGAAAAGGCAGTCCTGCTCTGACTATGATGTGAAGCCTATTTCTTAGTGAAAAGACCTCGGTATGCTTTGAAATGCTGTCTAAATCAGACAATTCATTTGTACTCATGATTTAAAAATTAAACCATAAACATATTTTACCCTGCTGCTTATTCTTGGATTGAAGTAATTGAGTAAATGTGCCTGTCAACCCAAACCAGTCTGTGATTCTGTGAAAGTAAAAGCACTCTTAAAAAAAAAAATGTTAGAGGGGCTCCTCTTTCTCAAATCAGGTATTATTTTGATCAATTGACTATTCTTTATAGTAAGAAGATAAACACACCTGATGTCTCAGTAATTAAAAGGAGTTACTCACTTCTTACATTACCTGAGTGAGAATAAATTGAGCCTTTCCAAACTGTCCCTCCTGAGATATTTGATTGCTCTCTATGTATAATAACACTTTGGTTGAAATTTTTACATTCTAGGCTGTGGATCATCACAAGTAGCACATAAACTTCCCCCTGCATTACAATAACCTTTCTCTGAGTTAGAGACGTTATTTTTATGCCTGTACTTCCATTCCCAACTTCAGTGAGGAGAGACAAAAGGAAGAAGGGTCCTGATGCAGCAGTAAAAGCAAAGGAGGGTGATCCAGTGGGAGAGATCCAGTGAGAGAGATCCATTAGAGATCTGATGGGAGATATCCAGTGGGAGAGATCCAGTGGGAGAGATCCATTAGAGATCCAATGGGAGAGATCCAGTGGATGTTCCCAGAGCTGGGACACTGTGGTTCAGTTCAGCTGAGTCAGCACAGCCCATCTGGGCTTTCCATTGCTTCAGACCTGCAAATGTGAGGAGCTGAAACAGGGCCTTTGTTGGAGATTGGCAGAAACACAAAAGTGAAAATATCAAGGAGGTATCTTGGCACTGACTGGTGACTCTGTGTCTCCTCTCCCCCCTCCTGCAGCGGGGTGTACTTCCAGGGGACAACCATTGGCATGGCTCCCATCATGAGCATGTGCACAGCAGAGCAGTCTGGAGGGGTCGTCATGGTAAGTGGGGAGAGCCTGTCAACCCACAAACTGGCCCAGCTGCTGGGACACCACATCAGGTTCTGCATCCCAGACCACAACATCAGCCCCATCTGTCTCATTTCCCATCTCTCTATTGGTTATATCCCTGGTCAGATTGCTTGTAAATGATAGTTTCCATAGTGAAAAACCCCCCAAAATATTGTATTAAAATACATCAGGGCCTCCTTGCAAGAAGTTTATACCTCTGATTGTCATTGAATCAGGTGCTGAGGTGCTGTGAAGGAAGAGAACCAGAAGATGTATTTGTTATACACTTGGGTATACTTGTGTTACAGGCAGCAGCAGTCTATCCTGAATCTTTTATTATATTGATTTTATTCTGTATTTATAGAGTTTCCTGTGTTAGGCCTTATTTTCCATCTTTGCAGCAGTGGTTTTATTGCATTGCCAGACAGCGAGAGCAAACAATGGCAGCATTTATTCCACCCGAGTCTCTCCCAGGGTATTACTGTTGTTGTTAGATGGCAGACATGGTGAACACACAAGCAAACAGCTTGTCCAATTTCTGGAAGCAGTTCTGAAGTATTTTCTTTCTGATTTTTTTTTTAAATTTTAATTTTACAGTGTTTTGTGCTAAGACAGAGGGAAGAAGCTTTAAAACAGAACGATCAATTCACATAATTTGGGAAAAGTTGTGTCAAAGTTGTAGAAAGAAAGTTTCAGGCTCTTGGTAGCTTGGGAAGCTGAGTCTGTGACTGCTGTCTGTAACAGTTATTCACTGGGTACCTGAGGGAGAGGTACAAAAGGAAAAGGAGGAAAAGAGGATGGAAGAGCTGTAGGAGTCTCCCAGTGCACTCCAAAGTCTTGGTTCAGGCTCAGATGAGGCAGACAGCCCCATTTGACTCTCAGCCCTGCAGTTGCTGTTTTGGCTTTATCTGCAGTCAGAGATGCCCTTAATGATGGCTTTTTTGTCCTTTTAATTTTTAGTAGAAGATTTGAAGCACTCCACTGTGTAATTTACTGCCAAGTCAGTTCTCTTCACTCTGGAAACTGTCATTTTAAAGAGAAATAATTACAAATAGTTCATCCTAGTAACAAGAAAACAAGGATCAGCATTTCTTTAGAGTGTTCTCATGGAGAAAGGACTGATTTATATGTCCAGGAGAAACCCGAGGTCTGTGGATGAATCCTGGCCCAGGCTGCAGCTTCTGTCATGAAGGGGAGCACAATGTTTCCCAGAGACTCAGTGAACTTAAGCTTTTGAGGTGCAAATTAATTCAAAGTTTGCACAGAAAAACTTTGGGTTTTTTTAGTTCTTTAAGCAAATCCTCATAAAGGAGCCAAATCCAAACGAAGCAAACACTCACCCCAAAACCCAAAAGTGCAGCTGTCCAGCCATCCCCTGAGTTAAAAAAGGCTGGGTCAGGTGTAGAAAAAACATATTTATATATATTGGTACCTGTACCCTGGCACAGCTGCCCAGGGAAGAGGGGCAGTCCCCATCCCTGCAGGGATTTAAAAGCTGTGTGGATGTGGCACTTGGGGACATGGGGCAGTGGTGGCCTTGGCAGTGCTGGGGAATTGTTGGACTCCATGATCTTAAAGATCTTCTCCAACCTAAAAGATTCAGTGATTCTATGAAAGAATGAATCCCTCTCAGCCTGGGAAGCTGAGGGGCTCAGGTGTCTCAACACTGGACAAATGAACATTTGGCCAACCTCATAATTCAGCCAATTTCTTACCCATCCCACCCCCACCACTCAACACCCAAAGCTCTACCACCTGTTCTGGAAGAAAAAACAATGAGAGACTGCGTAACAAATGATATTTGAATGCAAAACCTGGAGTGACCCTTGTCTGATGTGATTTTCCTGGTTCTTTTTGCAGTTAGTCAGCTCTACTTTATGATATAAATTCCTCTGCCATGGCTCCCTGGGAGCCTGCCTGTTTCTTTACCATAGGGCTGAGTTCTCTCAGTAGGTGACACCCTGTCTCCCGTTAATTTTTGGAGAATCTGAAAGCAGGGAGAGCAGCCATGTGAGTGTAAGAAGCTTTAACAAGACCTTTATAATTTCATTTTCCTGTGAAGTTTCTGTAGTGTCATAAAAAAACCAAAGAGAAGTTGACATTAAAGCAAGTTTTTTGACATGATTCAGTCTTCATTCTTCTGTTTCCAAAGGTTGCCCCCTGAATTCATGGATTTAAAAGTAAAATATTTCTGAGAGAAGAGGAAAGTGACTTTTTGTATAGGCAGATAGCAATAGGGCAAGGGAGAAAGGTTTTAAACTAATAGAGGAGAGATTTAGATGGGATATTGGGAAGGAATTGTTCCCTGGGAGGGTGGGCAGGCCCTGGCACAGGGTGCCCAGAGCAGCTGTGGCTGCCCCTGGATCCCTGGCAGTGCCCAAGGCCAGGCTGGACATTGGGGCTGGGAGCAGCCTGGGACAGTGGAAGGTGGGGTGGGACTGGATGATTTTTGATTTCCCTTCCAATCCAAACCATTGTGGGATTCTGTGACACTATGAACTAAGTGAACACGCACTGAAAGTACCAGGAGCAGGGCATTTGCCTGTTGGAGCTGTAGGTGACAGTATTAAATTATTAGGATTTGATTTAAATCCCAGTAGAACGAAGCAAAATTCAGCTGAAAGCAGCTGCATGCTTTGTGCAACAGCTGATAATGTCTTAACAGTAGATGGTTGCTTATTCAGTGCTTGTGAAATGTGTTTGGTAATGATTTTTACTGCTCAAGTTAACTTTGAAAGACCCTGGTGGAATAAATCAAAGTCACATTGCTATTCATTTCTTTAGTCCCTGTGATACTTAAACGGTCTCAATATCAAATGGAACATGTCACTGTTTGTTTTGATAATCTTCATTTATGCTGTCTTCAAATAACCTCTTTTGCTGAGGCATCACATTCCTTCTTTTAAAAACCCTCTCTAGAAGCTGATAAAATTGCATTCCAAGTGGATCTGAGCAAGTAATGAGAACCGCATGGGCTGGAATAATTGTTTGCCTATTCAAGTCCCAAATTACATTTCACATCATTTATTGCTCTACTTCTGGAGTGGACTGTGTGAATCCTTGTTTTTAGTTTTAGTTGACAGCTTCAGAGTATTCAGAGAAATATAATCACTGCTCAGTAAGTAGGAGGAGATAAATAAAGTCTGAGCTCAGTTTGCTGTGTGTCTCGGTAGGTCAGTGAGGAGTTTCTGTCTTGACCAGACAGCCCTAATTTCAAGGCATCATTCAATGAGTCAGTGGTAAATTATACAGAATTATTTCTCTGTTTCTTAATCTTCAGTCCTGCATTGTTTTCCATTTGATTGAGAGGTTGTGCTCTTTTTATGACATCAGGTTCAATTACATTGAATTCTCTGAATATTTCATCAAGTACTGTGTGCACAAATGTAAATCCATCAGTATCTGACCACTCTCTAGATAAGACATCTCATTATATAAGTGTTGTGTGGATCAAACTGCACACAAACTGACTGTCACAGGATTTTTATATGAAGATTTAAAAATTCAGGGAAAAAAAATCTTAAAAGAGACACTTTGTTAAAAAATAAAATTCTTTTGAGTTGATTCCAGTTGCAGAAGGAGTAGTTTGATGTGTTCTCAATGACTGTATTCTCTTCTCAATTTTGTTTGCTGTTTGAGAAATGATTTACTAAAACTATTAGCCCAGACTGATGAAAGAAAAAATGCTTAAATCTACCCCAAGTCATGTAATAAGGCCTCCATTAGTACACAGATAATGTTTTAGACAGTTTTACCTTTCACTTGTTTTTACTCTGGAGTTTGGCTTAGATGATGCTGAAAGAGCTATTTAAAGTGAATATATTCATGCACGCTTCTGGAGCAGGCAGCTGTACACAGTAACTCCATTTACTGACTGATAAATAGTGGATCATGCATTTATATTACATGTTTATGCCTTCAGGGAAAGCTTTCTTACAAGTGTAGTGGATTTTTTTTTTCCCTCAAGGAAAATGATCAGTGTGGAAAGGTCTCTTTCTTGTGGTTAAGCCAAAGCACTATTCTCATCAGCAGCCTGTAATCAGAACATGCAGTGAATTTCTCAGAAATGATTGTCCCAAAAATCAGCATTTAAACGAGGATTAATGTTAAAATTTCAAACTGATGCTTTCAGCGTTTAGAGTGCTCACAGGTTAATAAGAGGCCATGGAAGATTTTGGCTTGCTTTGGCCTTTCATTTTGAAAAGGAAATTTTCAGAGGTCCTTGGGTTTTCTTACACAGTTTATGAAATTTTGGGCATTCTGATATTAAACAGTCCAAAGCAAATTAAGTAGACCAAATGAAATCTCTTGCTGCACTTTTAATTTGCCTCCTGACAAGATCTTGTCACTTCTGTCTCATCACACTCATCCTCACCCATAAATTACTGCCCTTTCCAACACTCCATGTCTGGTGACCTCTCTCTGCCACTGCTGGGACTTGGGAGTTTGGGGGATTTAAAGAGATGTTCAAAGCTGCTCAATAGCTTCAAGTGTCTAATGAGGAAACTGGGTGGCCAGACGGGCTGTCCTGAAATTCCCACTCTGCACTAGGTATAGGTGGATTAATTTAAAATTGAGTTTATTTAACAACACAGTAACTACAGCTGCTAAAGTTATAAAACATTTCAAAGGACAGGCAATAGGACCTCAGAGGGGGAATGTGTGCCTTGAATTGGGTTTATATGCTGAATTGACTGGTTCTCCTGTGGATTTTTTTCTTGAAGGATCACTCAGAAAACCCTCTGGGTGCTGCAGTGACGCTGGCTCATGAGCTGGGGCACAATTTTGGAATGAATCATGACACACTGGAGAGGGGCTGCAACTGCAAAGCATCCACAGATAAAGGGGGCTGCATCATGAACCCCTCCACTGGGTAAGTGCAAGGCTGACACTGGCAAAGCCACACAGCTACAGTGGCATATCTGTGCTTTCATTTTGTGCCTCAGGACCACTGAAAGTTAAAAAAAAAAAAAGAAAAGATTTTTCAGCATCTGTTAAATCTTCTCAAGCTGAAAAAGTTTATTGTTATCAGAGTACATCATCTACCACAGCACCTTTCTATTTCCAGGTTACCAGTGTGAGAGACAAAAATGCTGTAAGCAACTGGTGAATTTTGAAAATGCCAATGCACAGCCAAACAAACTGCATTGCAAGTGTTAAATCAGATTTCACCTTCTCTCATCTTGCCAGCTGAGCATCAGTCATGATAGGAAATGAGCCAAGACTGAGATGAGTGTGTAGGAAATCCAGTAAGGCAGGAAATGCACTCTTAGAGTCTGCAAAATTTTGTCTCATGCAGAGCAGGTTTTTAGTTTTGCACAAACTTTTGCTGTAAGTGTGGAGCAGTTTTAGCATGTGACAAAATGAAATCTGTAAGGTGAGTGGGATTAAGGCTGTTCTGTGTCCAGAGGGAGATCTTCCAAGAAAAGAGATTAGAAATGTGGGAAATAAAAACCAGTGAACTCGTGATCATGTCTGTGAGTACTGGGCCAGGAGCTGGACTTGATGATCCTCATGGGTCCCTTCCAGCTCAGGATATTCCCTGACTCCCTGTGTCAGCACTGAAGTGTGGCTCTGCTGATGGCAAAGGCACCGTGCCAAGGGACGAGAGAGTTCTGTAGACACTGAAATTCCAGGCACCCTGGGCAGAGTGAGCTGTCACTACTTGCTGGGATGTATTTTAAATTCCTGTTAGAAACTGTAGGATATGAGGAATGAGTTCTCCATGTTGAAACTTGGACTGACAGGATTAAATTGAAGGCTTGCCAAAGCTCTCTGATGGTAAGTCATGTGTTAGACTGGACCAGCTGCCGGAATCAGACTGCTTGTGACTGGAATCCAGTAAGAACCAGTGAGGCAAATATCTGCCAGCAGTGTAGGTACAGCTGGATGTGCCCTAGGACAAGAGCATGGTCTGGGTGTTCTCTGATGTCCCTTCCAGCTCCAGTATTCTCTCTGTGTGCTTAAAGTTCGTGGATTGCTTAAAATCCTCTTTTGGGAATTGTGATCAGCTCTCCCTGTGCCTTTTCCGAGACTGCAAGTTTCTGGGAAAGAAGGGGAGTGATCTTGGAGTGTTGGGTAGGGTTGTTCCCTGCTGGTCAGCCCAGCAGCAGCCTTGGAATTCCTTCAAAGGCAAAGCTGTCACCCTCCATCAGGGCAGAAATCAGGATTGTGGCCAGAGGCCAAGCACAGCAAGCTGAGAGACAAACAAAAGAGACTGAGAGTGTGGAGGAGAATGAGAGGGACTTCTTCAGTCTGGAAAAGAAAAATAACTCGGCTCTTCTGAGACAATAGGTGGTAATTATCCCCATGGAATTGCATCCTGCACGGGTCAGGGCTCTGTGCACACTGTGGGGACAGAGTGACGTGGGAGAGGGCTCTGAGGTGAGGGGAGGAGATTGCTGGTGAGCAGTGGGCAGGCAGGGCTGGGCTCTGAGCTCCTGAAGGTTTCATTCCAGCTCCTGTCAGCTCAGCTCACTTACTGGTTCTGCATCCAGCTGCTCCTCTTCAGAATAAACACAGGGATGCTCTCAGGACAGAAATTTCTGGACACTTTCTGAACTCATCTGGTGAGAAGGACATTAAATAGTTCCTTCCTCATTCTGCCTTCACAGTAGAGACCTTTGGGTGTATCTGATTCCGTCCTGGGTGCTGGATGTGCCAGTCCAGACACTGTGCCTGGGTTGGCTCAGGGCAAGGTCAGAGCAAGGTTGTGCCCACTTGGGGTTCCTCAGGATAGGAGGGATTGGATGTTCCATTCCTCGTCCCTTGGGGACAGCTCCAAGCAGCTCAGCTCCCCTGAGGTGGGGGTTTCTGTACCACTTTCCAGGTTCAAGGCTGTACCTACCTCCAGGACCCCACAGGTCTGGGGAGGTTTCAGCTCCACCTTGTAACGCCCTGCATGGAAATGCATGAAAGATTTTTC
>VZRF01014332.1:102491-140400 GCA_013396875.1 Vireo altiloquus | reverse complement strand
CATGAAGAAAAGATTTTAGCCTTCTGATGATTTTGAGAATGGAGTCTTTTTCGTTGCTCTGGCCCTCACAAGGGCCACATCATTGCAATGGCCCTGCTTGGATTGTCACCAAACTCTGCACTCAGCTTGTGCCTGAGGAAGAGCTGTGGCTTTCACTGCCCTGAGCAGGCTGTTTTGTTTGCACTGATTATTGATTTATAAATGGAAACTTTAACTTTGGGTTTGTAGCCTTGGGCTTTATCTCAACACTGTGCTGTCAATCTGTGATAAATATTCCCGGAGAACACTTCATGCCTTGAGCCAAGCTGCATCTCACCAACTTCAAATTAACACCTTGAATATTTAATTACCCAGCATGTCTCACCAATAGCAATATTCCCTTGAGCACCTTTATTCAAGGAACACTGAAAAGTTTTCTTCTCTGGAAGTACTTCTCTTTTAAGGGAAGGCCAGATGAATGCTCCTTATCTCAAATGCACTCTGGAAATAGCCAAAAATCAAAACTAAGAGCATCCCATGTTCATTTAGAGAGACATTCTGCTCTCAGTGTGCTCACTGCACTCACTCCATGCTCTTCTAATTGGTTTAAGGTAGATTTTATGAATGGAATTTTAAAAAATCTAGATGAAGGTAGTGTAAAAAGTACTGAGAAGTCCTTATCTGATGTCTACAAAAAATAGGAAATATCTACATTATAACAGAAAGGCTTCTGTGAATTTAACTTTGGAGTCATTGGTGTGGTCATGCACAAAAGGGAATGTTTTAAAGCTTACTACTTTAAAAGGATTTCATCAATTATTGTAATTTCTTTCAGTTCCTCTGTTTCAGTCTTTGAAGAGGTCTTGGAAATTACATCTTGGTGGAAAAAAACCTCCAGGGATCAGGGTGGAATTTAAACTCTGTTTGATCTCCTTTAATCAGCTTCCTATAGTTTTTATTCTTAAAAGGTACCAGCAGGATGAGCACCAGTTGTGTGTGAGCTGCAAATGCCTAAAGACCTACTACTTTAGTAAAATATATTTTTTATAACATGAAATCAAGCACAAAACCCCACAAATTTGTGTCAACCCAGGACTTTGAGACACTCAAATATCTGCTATGAAAATCACATAAATCCTTCTGTAAAAATACTATAAACGAGGAATATTTAGTACTAAAAATAATAGTTAGTAATAAGGATTATTAATATTTTAATATATTTAATTTTGATACTAATCATATCAGTAAGGAATATTTAATACATATTGTCCTCTTTTTGATGCATCTGTTGTAATGATATTCCTCTAGTTTTTTTAATTGTTTTGTACATAGGCCATTCCGAGTGAAAAAGAAGGAATATTAGAGAGATTTGTGGATCTTTTTGCTAAGATCTCGTTATCTGGAAAGTAAGAGTCTAGGCTGAGCCAGTGAGGCCACTTCAATACTCCACTTGTTTTCCAAATATCTTCCTAAAGTGTCCACTCTTAGGAGTGAAAACATTCCTCCTGCCAGGTAGATAAATACCAAAGAGTTCTAGTGCAGCCCAGGGCATTGGTCTGGATTTACACCCTTGGAAATGTGAGCAGAATTTAGCACTGCAGAGCAAAATGGTGCCAATTAGCAGCGCTTGTTTATTTAATAATTTTGGAAATGCACTTTTTACACATCCCTCTTCATCAAAATTGAGCACAGGGACACTCGTGGGGGTTGAGATCAGATGAGCTCCCACTCAGAAGTTGAAATACTGAGCTCAGATATGGTTGAGATTTTTTGCCAGCCTTAAGAGAAGCAAAATGTTGGTAGTTAGTCTTTTCCCCTCCTGTAAAGCCAAGGGTTGGAGTTCCCCTCACCCATTTTGCTGTGTCCTTGAGCACTGTGCTCTTTTAGTTTCCACTCAGGTGATCTGCACACGGAGCTTGTCTGCAGGAAAGGGAAATATGGAAAATGGAAACATTGGAAATATGTTCTTCCTTCCCTCTTACAGGGAGTGCTCCTTGATGTCTTTCCATTTCCTCTTCCTGGGTGGAGGTCAATGAGAGCAGGAATCCTCCAAGGACAGGCAGTGTCACCAAGCCCATTCAGATGCTGTCCCTACAGTTGTCTTTTTCCCTTTGGGATGCCCACACCTGCAATAACAAAATCCTCTTTCACTGGCCCTGGCAGAAGCGTTTTCTCTTCCCAGGATCATTTCTTGTTGCTGGATGATCCCAGCCAGGGCTAAGGGAAATGGCTGCTTGGACAGAGCTATTTGTTCTGATGCAAGAATGATTTTTTGCCTTTTTTTTATACTCCTCTTACATATTCTTTTATAGTTTGGTGTATTCTCAGTGCTTTTAGCCCACACACTGTGACTTCCCAAGGCTGATAACTCAGCTCAGCCCCACGGCACTGTTAAACCAGGAGAGCAAACATCCTGGGAGCCCCAGACACCAAGGGCCTCTCCAGAACACATTTTGGAACCTCAGACAGGCCCAGTGAGAGAAAAAGTTCCTTAGAACAGAAAGTTCACTCAAGCTTCTCATTGAACCTCAGACAGTAAATATGTTAATTTTTACAAGGCCTATAATTGTGTGTATTTCAGTGTGACAGTGTGCACACATTTTCAGGGCATTCCACCTGGACCAAGTGCTGCACGTCAGGATCCTGAAATAAACACCGAAGTAAAAACCCCTTTTCCCCATAAGCCATGTTTTGGTTTTAATTTTAAGACCAGGGAAAGGCATCAGTTCCATCTCTCTTTGCCTCCCCATGGACACAACCTGATGGAAAATGGGGAAAGGACTGCTTGGTGCTGTCCCCCTTTGCACCTGGATATGGGAATGGTGGAGGTTGTTTTCAGGTCTGGCCCACTGCCCATACCCTGTTTCTTTCTCTATACATTTATTACGAGGTGGAACACCCCACACTGCTCTGGAAGGTTCTCCTCAAAGCCCGTAGTGGAGAAAATTTTAAATAAATGCAAAATAATTTAAATACTCAGGAGAATAAAAACACTGTATGAACTATAGACATGAAACAAGTGGTAGATACTCAAGAAGTGGAAAATCTGATGTGTGAGAGAGCATGGCCACTGATATTTGCTTAATGACCTTCTGAATGAAAGAATCTCTTGGGAAATTTTTATTTTAATCTAGGCTCTAGCAGACCTGGTTTTCCTCTTTTCCAAGACTTCCAAGGCATATTCTGATTTGCAGCCCTTGATGACACCCAGGAAGGTCTGGGCCAGGCACAGGACTGAGGAAGCAGCTTCTTTAGGATATTTCCCCACACAACAACTCCCCTTTGCCTTGTTCCTTCTGTGCAATGTTCCTTTTGAAAAGTCTAAAGTGAATTGAACCCCTCTGCCTGCATTTTCCCCCCCTGTTCTTATCTTGGATCTTGTGTTCCCATTTCCAATTTTCACAGCTGGAATTTAAAGATACTCCACGCTTCTCCCTCAGATTTTAAATTGAATTTACTCAAATAAATATGACTGCAAGTGTTATAGAGAAGTGGGGCTTGGGCTGTGACACTGCTGGTGGAAATTCCTGTTTTGTGTAGTGATGAGCATGAGTGAAAAAAAAAGGGGAAATGAGATCAATTTAACCTCTCAGCTATAGATTATTATTTTAGAGGGATTTTATGGAACGGTGCCTCACGGGAAAAAAAGGAACAGCTAATTTTGAGTAATTGCCTTTCAGTACACGGTTTCACTTTAATTATTGAGTTTTTGGAGGCAGGGTCTGGGGGAGGAGACCAGTTAGGAACAAAGAAAGAGCACAGAGTAGAAATCATACGTAGAAAAATACAGGTTCATTTACTGTTGTAATTTGGAGAAGACATTTTTTTAACCAATCCAAAAAAACCCCACGCTGTTATCACTAGGTTTTTAAGTAAAATTAAAAGCCTTTTGTTAGAATTAAAGCAGGGAGCCAATGGGAAGCTGCCTATTTGTGAATGAGAATGAGAGCAAAGGAGATCTGTTAAGATTCAGCTAAGTGACAGTTCCAAATTAAACTAATTGACTCGAATTAAGCATTGCTGAGGAGAAATGGAGGAAAGTTAACCATGGGAAGGATCATCAGGTGGGCTTCTTCTAGGTACCACTGAAAAAGAGCCTTGGTACTCACTGGGTTTTAATTCCCTCCAGGAGCAATTAGATATTCTGCACTGAACACTGACTACATCAGTAGTAATTAAGGTGAAATAAAATATTTAAGTGGAAACAGAGGGGCTTTTTCCTGAGCAGCAGTACCAGATGGCTGTGAGGAGCTCCGAGTGACACCAAGCAAGACCAGGAGTTGCACAGGAGGCACAGCAGATGTGAACAATCTTGTTTGCCTCGGTGGGGCTGAGCTGGCCCACGGATCTGTTGTAGAAGTGGTCCAGGCATCCCAGGATGAGCTTAGGAAATATTTGTTCTTTCATAGGCCAATTCCCAAGATATTCTTGAAAGGCAGCTCTGCTGCAAGTGAGGAAGAGTTCATTTGGTGCTTTGCTTTCATGTGTTCAGTGGCCAAGGAATGGTGCATCACACTTCATTTTGTGTTTACTTATAAATAAACACCCATTTCTGCTGGCAAGGAAAAGCTGGTTTTATTGGCTCTCCTCTACTAACAGCCTCTGTGGTAGCAAATACATTATCAGAGACATCTAAAATAGCTATTTATTTGCTTTCTCCTCCTGCCCTTGTTCCCATTTCATGCTTGTTCCATACTGTGGAGGGTCTTGCTGATTTTCCTGGTGTAAAGGCTCTGATTCAATCTCTGCAGTGCTCAGACTGAAGATTTCTCTGGAGTTTGTGCTCAGTGCAAGGGCAGGCTTGGCAGAAGCTTTGGCATTTGCATGCAGCTGTTATTTCAGGAGTCCAACATCAGAACACTCCCTCTTCCCCAAACCTCTGGTGTCTCAAGGATGCATCTGGAAATGTTCCCCAGATCCACTGAGGTGTCACGACTCTGATTAGTGAATATTCCTTAATTAAGTGTTAGGTCACTGTGTATGAGTTGTGTCTGTGTACAGAGTCTCTATCCAAAACCAGCTGATATTTCTGGTGGAAACATGGGTTTGGGCAGAGAAATTGGCCTGTGGATGCAAACCACAACCTGGTTTGCTCCTGTGCTGCAGTTTGCTTCCACTTCAGGTGAACCAGAGCAGCATTTTGTGGCTCTGTGTGAGAATCCAGATGATGGGAGCCATCCAAATGAAAAGCAAAGCTTGAGGAGGAAGAGGGATGTATTTTAATGGGGATTCCTCAGGGATCTGTGTGGCTGTTCAGGGGTGCAGTTATCCTGATGGAACTGGGCTAGATGAGCAGCAGGATGGGCTCTGGGTGAGGGGATTCAGCAGCTCCTTCCCTCCCCTCCCCCAGGGCAGTGTCTGGGGAAGCTGCACCCCAGAATTAAAGTGCTCCACTGCCAGGGTCCTTTGATGGTGCTGAAGGTCTGTGCTTCCCTCGTGATCCCTCATTACCATTAATGAGGTTTAGGGCTGCACATCAAAAGCAGGCCAGGGGCAGCAACTGGTGCTGATTTTACACCACACGAGAGAATATTTGCATCTTAAACAGGCAGCTGAGGGCTCCTGGAGAGCTGCTGGGCTCAGTGGGTTTGGTCTCAAAGGGTTTTCTGAGGAGCCTTCTCATTTTGTCCTCTGCTTTTGTTTGATTTTTGAACTGCCATGGAAAAAAAAAAATATTTATTTTAACTACTTTTTAAACATGTAGTTAAATAAATAAAGCATGGTGAAAATCTCTTAAGGATGAGTTGGGAAGGTACTGATCACTTGTGTCGTTTGTTGTATAGAGTATTAGTTTCAATCACTTTTCTGTTTTTTGCAAAAATGATCTCAAGGAAGCAGAATATGAGGTCACCCTCATATTGGCCATTCAAAGGCTGAACTGGACTCCCCAGATGTGAAAATATAGACCCTCCAGAGATTTCCCGTGCACTGCTCCATGAAAACAGCATCAACTTGAAGGGAAAAACACTTTTTCCAGCACCTCTCCAGATTTAAAAAAAAAAAAAAAAATCATAAAAAAAGACAAAAGGTCAGGGTGAAATGAGAAAGAAATCAGAAACAGAGTGTGGGAAAGGACACTTCAGTTTACTGAGTGGTTCTCTTTTTTCTCTTGCAGACATCTCGCAGCATCTTGTAGCTGCAGAGCTGTTAAATGTTAGATCATCAAACCATTAGTAGTTAGCACAGAATTTCCTGACCCCTCTCAGTTGGTTTTCAGCTGTTCAGACCTCACTTTGCATTTTTCAGTCTGGCAGCTTAGAGACATTAAACTCTGGAGTCAGCAGAACTATCTGGAATTACCTCTGTTACAATTTGAGGAAAATGAAATTATCTTTCAGATGTAAACAGTTTCTAATTAAACTCTGAAGCTGTTTATGTTTCCAAACCAGTCTGAGCTGAGCTCGGCACAAAGACAGACTTCTTTGTTGTCTTTTTCTTTTTTTAATAAAGTTGATATACTGATGTAATAAATTACTTGTGACAGAGCTGGGTCTGTTGTGCCAGCAGTGCAACTGCTTTTTTTCAGGAAAAAAAAAAAAACCTTAAGCAACATATCCCTCTGCCCCAGTAATTTAGCACATTGCATTCTGGTCCTTCCTTTAGTAGGAAACAGCCACGAGATTACAGAATAGATTTATGTCAGTCTTTCCCTTCACTCCAAGTCGCCCCACGTCTGAAGTGCATTTGGCCTTCTTTTTTTGTTAATAATTTCCATGCCTTGCAGATATATTTAATTTTTGTGATAAATAAGATCTGTGTTGAAGAATTAGTAGCATTGGTTGAAATCCA
Organism: Vireo altiloquus; assembly: GCA_013396875.1. Taxonomy (NCBI): domain Eukaryota; kingdom Metazoa; phylum Chordata; class Aves; order Passeriformes; family Vireonidae; genus Vireo; species Vireo altiloquus. The sequence continues at coordinate 133,632 of VZRF01014332.1, read as the reverse complement.
TTTAATTTTTCCCAGCCCTTTGCAGGAGTGGGTCACTGTTAACAATTAGCACGCAGAGCTATGGGGCAAAAAAAAAAATGGAAAAAAGATAATTACTTTTTATTTAGTTTGGTCTTTCCCATTCCAGTGGATGTGCTGTTAGAAGGGAAAATATTTGGCTATGCTGGTGGATTCTCAAGGAGAAGTCTCACAGATTGACAACATGACTTTGCTGTAAGCGAAGCTGACAAGGAGAGAGGTGACTTCTCAAATGAAAACACATTTTACTTCTGGTGTGATTATTTATGGCAGATACTTAAGGACAAGCAGGGGTTTCTGCCATGAGATGTATCCACTTTTCCTGGCCTGGGATGAGGGAGCTCAGCTGCCTTTTGTCTTGTTGCTGTAATATCCATAGGAAATATAGCTGTGAGAGGGACATTTTTCTCCTGCAGTGCTGCTATTGCCATGACCCATGAGAACAAATCATACAAGGACATTTCCCTTTATCTTGGCTTTCTGTTTATTCAAAGAAAAAAAAAAAAAAAAAAAAAGAAAACAAACCTCAAACTTTTCAACCTGCAGGGATAAATCTGCAGTGCAGCACATGCAGAATTAAGCAGCCAGTGTCCAGTTTTAATTGGTGTTAATGAATTCCAAATTCCTGGCTTAAAAATGGGAACATACCTTAAAGGGCAAATCCTTAAGGTCACATGAAAGCTCCTTTTTGAACATGTGCCACGTGCCCAGGAGCACTTGAAGGAATTGGTGTGGACTTGGAAGGCTGAATCCCTGTAATTAACTGATGCCCACAGCTGCCTTTGCCACGGTTGTCATGGGAATCACAAGGCCCTTTGTGCCTGGCACAGATGTGCAAAATGTTTAAAATTTTCCTTCCTACAAAGACATTCTTGATCTTTTCTGATGTCAAAGCCTGTCACAAATGCTGGGCACATTTACTGAGGGGTTCTGGTGGCTGCTATGCAGGGAGGCTCCATTCCAGCCCTTGCAAATGAATGATGCAGCCTCGGGGATGAATTAAGATAAGAAAGTGCCTATTTTAGAGTAAAGGCACTGAAAATGGAGAGGTGAAATAACTTTGGTGTCCTAGAGAGCCTTTCTGTCTGCCTCTTAGAGCGTGGAAATTGTGTTCATCTCCACTCCTGACGCTCTCCTGGCAGCCAACCACCACCAGGTGAGAAATCCAGAGCTGGTAGAAAACTCCCATGGACTTCAATAAGGCCAGGATTTCACCAGGATCCATATGGGTTTTTGGTTTTTTTTTAGATTTATCAAAAGCCTTTAATTCCTGTGAGTGAAAGTTTTAATTTGCTCATTAAGGATCCCTGAGTTTTAGATCATGGCTGGATCCATCCTGTCCTCATGGCTTGAAATAATGGAATAAATGCAGTATGGCTGCTAATTTTCTTTTGTTCCAGCTCTGTGAAAAAGAAAGGGGAAGGTAGAAAAAGTGATTCCTTGTTATTATATATTTAGGATTTTATTAAGACTTCCTCTTCCACCCATCTGAGATTATTTAGGTGATATAGGATAAAGAGCTTTTTTTCTTGTAACAGTAGCAGGGAATGTGGGAATGCTGAAGAAATTCAGACTGATTTCTGGCACTGTTTTTCCTCACTTATCTTTCCTTTGGATCTTCCCAAAGAAAAAATATTGATCCATGCTGCTTGCAAGTCAGATCCTCCTGTCTTGGAGTCCTGATATATTAAGAGCCCAGGTAGTACAGATGTTAAGTGAAATCAATATGAGCCTGTCCCCCAGGTATTTATTATTCCCAGCTTTTTGCAGGGCTCAGATCCTTTTCTCCAGCACCCACATCTCACAAGTGGCATTTCCATGCACTTCGCTCTCTTAGTGCTTCTGCTCCTGCTCTTCTCAGCTTCTCCACGTGCTCCATCCACAGGGCTGATCCTTGGGGTTTGTCTGTGCCAGGAGCTGGATTTGAGGATTCTCATGGGTCCATTCCAACTCAGGAGTTTCTAGGAAATCTCTTCTCCCTGGGTTTCTCCTGGTTGGGTTTAGACCTATTTGGAGTCCACTTCCCTTAACTTAGTGTATTTGATCTGCTCACCTGATGTCCAGGCTCATCCTCACCCAAATCCATCTCCCAAGTACCCCCTTTATGACAGGTCTTTCAATCAATCTGATTCCCAAAGCCAGATTTTTTTTTTAATCCCTGTCTGCTCCTGGCCTGTTTAAAAAAATCAATTCCCAGGTTTTTCAAGGGAGAAAATCAGAATGTAACTGCCTGGAACACAAGCAGATTGTAAAATCATAACCAAAGCACCTTTTCCCTAATCAGAAATCAGTAGGAAGCTGATCTCCAGCAATTGGTTTGGACCATCTGTCTTTATTTGCTCATCCTGTGCTGAGGATGTTGCGTTTTGTGTGACAAATTTAAGCTCCAGTCATCCTGGTTGTGCTCCTTATCCACATTTCCCTTCACTGCCGGGAGCTGCTGGCAGGCACAGGGTGTCTGCATCCTGCTTTTCCCTAGCCTGGGACCAGACCTGACCCAGCCTTTTCATCCCTCCCTCTGCTCTCTCTCGCTTTTGGACTTTTCCTGTAGTCAGCATTGGATTAGCCTCAAATTCTAAGCAGTAGATTGTGAAACCTGAACTCTCAGCAATCCAGCAGATTTTTATTAATGAGGTAGTGGTCTAAAAGGAAACAGAGCAAAAGATGAGCCAGAGGCAAATTCAAACTGATTATAGCTCCTTTCCTTGGCTGTCTGGTTTCCAGCAGGAAGAACAGTTGTCTCAGTTCAATTCCCATGGAGCGTTTGCACTGCAGATAACTCCAGCACAGAGTCGGGATCCTGTCAGGGGTGATAAATTGGTTTAGTATTGCTTCACCCCCCGAACACAAAGGAAAGTCACAACAGGCCTCTCCTCCAAGAAAAAACTTCTCTGACCATCCATTTGTCAAAGGGAAAGTAACTGCTAATAATGTTTTATTTGGCAGTTTTGTGAGTGCCACGACAGTCTATACTGTATAAAGCCATTAAGTGTTGTTCCCTTGCAGAATGGATTTTTGGGAACCATCCAGGCATTTGTTCTGTTGCTGCTTTCTGCCCTGAAGTCCCACATCCAGCATTGTAAATCTGCCTTTTTGAATATCCCAGGTAGTTAAAACTTCACCTTCCGTGTAATGGGAGAGGTCAAGGCTCAGCTGGGGCTGTGTCAATCCAGTCTAGGCACCTGAAGGGAGGTTGCTGGAATTCATTTTGGGAATCTGGGCTATCCCCAGGGACAAATTAAAACAAACTTAAGGCATTAGTGTGCAAAGTTTAAGCATTTACTTGGAACGGTTTTCTTTCCAGTAAGCCTGGAAATTCCACTGTAGCACAACAAGCCATCCAAGCAGACATCAATTAAATGAACCACCAGTGTGAAATATTCCCAATAATTTACTGGAAGAGTCAGAAGCCACCATGTAGTGAACGTGACAAAAGCTGTAGGAGAAATCTGGGCTTGTTTTGAAGTCACTGACCATGAACTCAGACAGAAGAGCTTTGATATCATCTCTTAACTACATGGCCCAATTCTGTGCTCTACTTTATTGATGCTCTAGGGATTAAAACTCTAAAAGAAGAGCAAGGGAGCGAAAAATAGGCTAGAAAAAAAGGTATGGGTTGTCAGACATCTCCTACCTTTTGAAGCAAACTTCCCATTTAAATACTTTATCTGGATATAAAACCACTCTACATTTTTAGCTAAATCCTTCCAGATCATCTGAAAAAGGTGTAACCCCATCAGTTCTGGGGCTGATGTCTTGGGCAAAGCTGTGTCATGTTCTGCTTCCAAGAGCCCGAAGGGTCCTCCAGCTTCTCCCCTCCTCCTAATTTTCCCAATTTGCTGTTTCCAAAAGCTTTGAGTGTGAAACAATCTGCAGATCCCTTTAAGCTCCCTCTTTATTGTGCTGGTGGGATCAAAACATGCATTTGTGATTTTCTCCCTCACAAGTACGTAGAAATTAAGACATTTTTTAATAATGGATTAAAAAGTCTCTCCATATTATGGCACTTGTCTAATTTTAAACAATTGCTACTAAAACGTGAGGTGTAGGAAATAACGTGTAGTGACAGAACTTGATACATGAAGGGATCTGTAGTACTTGAACACCTATTTCAATATCAAAGAAAACTGGATTTTATCTCCTGCTTGACACCTAATTCTGTGAAGTTCTTTATGCTTACTAATTCATTAACATACTTGCTGTACAGAAGAGCTGGAGTGTCAAAAAATGTCATCTAATAGCAAATTCACTTTTATTCTGGTAGGCTCATCTCTCTTAGGAGCCCAGGAAAAGTTGTTTTCAAAAGCTGGGGAGCAGTAATAATGTCTAGAAGGTTAAAACCAAGGGGGATGCTTTTGAGGGCAGAAGAATTACGTCAATTAGATCAGGAGTTAGAGGAGGCTGGGAAATTGTCACAGTGCCTTGAAATCAACACCTCCCTGGGTCTAGGAACATTGATGTTGCTTGAGTTTCTACCTTCTAGAGGTTCATTCTTGGGTTATTCTCTCTGGTGCTGCCGTTTTTTACAAGGAAAAATTACTTACACCCATATTAATGAAAGCAACCCTATTTCTATTCTTTAATTTAATCTCCCCTCCACTGTTTTTATGTTCTCATGTTAAACTGGGATATGCCACAGAAAACTTTAAATATTTCTGTCTTAGACATCTGCCTAGGAAGAACAAGTTCAAACTCACATCTCCACCCTCCAGTAAAAGGTTCTGCACTGCTCTCCTCCTCTCCAGCTATCAGCCAAAACTCAGAAATTTTGGAGATTATGGAAATATTCATATTTTTGAATCTCAGAGGGTCCTCGTGTCAAGAGAAACACAGTCACTGTGATGGTCTGTTCAGACAAGGTGTTGTCATGGAAAGGGTTGGAAATTCAGGTGTTGGACTGGGGAAATTTCTGATTCAGCACTCTTCTTGTATTTAAGAACCTTCATGTTCCTCCAAAGCACAGCTGAGGCCAGAGATATTTCTAGATATGGCCCCCCAGGTTTGGGTTTTCAAGAATTCTGGGCAAAGTTCAGTCCCAGTTTTCTACACCTTTGGAAATTAGCTAGCCAACAGTTGTTTCCGTAAGTGTGCTCCAAAAAAAATCAAAATGTCCCTTTTAAAATTAATATAATCTCCAATTATCATATTAGCTCAGGGAGGGAGCTCTGGTGGTACTTAACAGAGCTCTTTGGGGCTCTTGTGCATTTTAATTGAGTGAATAATTGTAAAACACTTCAGGGTCTTTTGGTAAAAGACTTTGTATAAACATTGCCATAATGCTGAATAATCAGGTTGGGATGTGAACTGGAAGAAATGAACCCTATAAATAGATCTGTACATACAAATAGGGGAGGTGTGTGTTTACACCAACATTTGGGACAGAAAATGGCAGTTCCTTTAGAAAAGTCCTGCAGCTCTTGAATAAGAAATAAAAAGTGAGATTGTATAGTGATAATCATAACAACCAAAAGGTTTTCAGGATGTGGTGAGCCTGTAGTTTATCCTCGTGTGCAATGCATGGGAGAACTCCCAGGATGGTTGTGTTACCCCTTCAGAGATGCCTCTTGAGGAGCAGCCAAATCTGTTGTGTGTATGGTGGAGGAACTCAGAGGGGGTGGATCCGAGGCACTGAGATGTAGACAGGCAGGATTTGGAGGAACCAGAGGAGTTGCACCTTTCCTGAGGTGGTTCTGCAATGCAGCTGGAGGGGTTTGGGTGTGCTGCAGCTCAGAGCAGAGCCCCTCCAGGCATGTTCCAGATGGAGGGGTGGGAATGACATCGATGGGATCATCCCACAGCCTCAGCAGTGGCACCAGTGCTGGATGTGCAGCTGCTCTGCTGTGACCCTGTGTGCAGCAGTAGCCTCTGCATCTCTCCTCAATGCTTTGGCTGTCTCATCTCCTCAGCCTGTAATTTTCTGGGGCAGTGGCTCTGCTCCTGTGCTTGTACTCTCCTGTCACTCAGCCCCTGAGGAAGGGGAATTCCTCTGAAATGGAGATGACGGAGATGAGCTTTTATATTTCATGGGAAAAAAAAAAAGAAAAAGAAAGAAAAGCAGCCTGTGCTGGGCAATGAGGTGCTGGTACAAAGAATCCTCTCTTCTTAAATGGGACTTGACAGAGTGCTGATGCCACTTCACTCAGTTAATGGAAGGAGCCAACTAATACAGGCTAAATGCAGAACTGCCTAAAGGAACCTGGCATTTGGAGGGCTGGAGTGCTTGAAATATAAATGAATGGGACAAGCCCAGGCTCTGTTTCCCAAGGAATCGATTACCAGGGATCCTTACTACTGTGAAGGTCTTATTTGCAGGAGCAGGCAAAGCTATTTTTGTTGGAAACTGGGACATTTGTTGCTGGGGATTAAACACATCTTTTAAGCACCAAGGAGACACCGAGGAATGCTGTGGATTCAAGAGGGGTAGAAAGACTGAAATGATTTTCCTTGCTGTAAAGCCACTGAAGAGACTGATGATGGCGCTGGGGACAATTTGAGTTCTGTAGAGTTGTACCCACAGCCAGAGCAGTTTGACAAAATGATCCATTGTGTATTAAATCTATGGATTCAGTGTAAAAAATGTATGGGACACAGCATTTTAGAGTAGGTTGGACCAAAGTTTCCTTTCTCTTTCTAACTGTGAAAAATAAGGATCTGTAACAGAAAATGTCTTGAGTGAGGATGAATGGGGTAGAAAGATTGCTAATGAATTTTTTACCTCTGGAAGGTTCTCCCATGGCATTCTTGAGCTGGTTTTCCAATAGAAAAGTGCCTGAGCTACCACAGGAAGCACAAACATCCCTGTTTAGATATCTCTGAAATCTTGGAGACAGGTCGAGGACTTTACTGTGGAGACCACATTTCCTTCTCCCACCCTAGGGTAGCTCCTTCCAGGTGAGATCAGAAGCCTCTTTATAGAGTAGTGGAAGGAAGCTCCTGCATTAGTTCAGAGGATGAGTTCCTTTCACATCACCATTCCTTTGGCATTTTTCACCAGCTCCAGATCCACTCAAACATTGGTTTGAGCCCTCCTGACATCTGATATCTGCGACTTCCCTTCCCATCCCATCTGCCAGGGATTTCATTCTTCTGATGAAACAGCTTTAAAATTGCTAAGACCAGCAAAATACAGCCTCAAATCACAACAATCAAGTGCTGTGGCTGTTACATGGGACTTTATTGGTCAAAAAATGAAGACTGGTTGTGTATCAGAGTATCACATGAAAGATCAATCAAGTTTCCAATGAAACACCAATTGATATGAGATCTTCTCTTGCATGGTGTGGTTACCCTGAAGTTCCTCTGTTTCCACCAGCTGGGTTTGTTTCTGGGTTTTTATTGCTTTATTTGAGGATTACTTGGTAAAGAAGAAGCATTTTCAGGAAATGTCATCATGTGCCATGTGCTGCACTGATGTCAGCTGAGGAAATCGGCGTCAGGAGCAGGAAAAGCCAGAAGATGAATGGATCTCTGAGTTCAAAATAGGAAACAGCTTGAAGTTCCTTTGGGGGGAAACATAAAGCTCATTTGTTAGTGATGACACAATTTCACCTCCGGCACAGGCAGAGGACTCTGCCCTCCTGCTGACGGACAGACACACCTCACATCCATGCAAATGATCCTGGGAGTCCAGGGATGCGCAGGAACAGCCCTAAAACATTGACAGTTTTGACTGGAGAGCTGTTCTCGTGATCCGTGTGTGGCTGAGAGGTGTCACATGGAAATCTGCATTAATTGTGTTCCTGAATGGATTTCACTCCCTGTAAGGTGTGTCTCTCTCCTTGTCTCACCCCAGTGGATATCAAAGGAAACTGTGCCACTGAAGAGCTGGATCTGCCTGGATAATGCAGCATTCATTTATTCACACTTTGATATGAGGGTTGTGTCTGATCAAGCCCTCATCACAATTTATCAGTCAGATGTATCTGGGTTCCTTTGTTTTTTCCTGCTGTTTGGCAGGAATCCATCCTGTGAACAAGAGAACAACTGCATCCATCTGCTTGTTCACTGTCACATGCACAGAATTTTGTGAGGTTTCTTCCCAATCAGACTTAGGGTGGGACTGAAGTTCGTGCTGTTCTGTTAAGAACATCTCCAATTGCTCAATACAAATTGGTCAGTAGTTTTCCAAGTGCCTTTATTTTCTGTTCCATTACTCTGAGTACCTTCCCTGCCCTCTCTTGGGGCCCAGCTAACAGCCTGGCTTCTACCTCCTGCTATTCTGAAATTTCTTTATTTATCTTAGACTCTGTCATTTGCTGAAACATTGATATTTTCCAGTAATCAGCTTATTACATGGAGATGTCTATTCGCTTTCTGAAGTCATATGTCAGTGAAACTCAAAACTGTTTAGTTTAACTTGACAAGCCCTATAGTGATATTGGAAAATTATTTTCTTCTTCATACTCGTGTTTATGTTCTTTTCCAATGAGCTGGCTGTTTTATTGCAACAGAAACTGTAAAAGAGGTAATTTTAACTAGGCACAAAATATATTCTGTTCTTTAATGTATCCATAACCTTCTAGAAGATCCTAATTAACTTCCTTATGTCAGCATAGGAAGCTCTACTGCATTTGTAGTTGCCAAACATTTCTTTCTTTTTAATAGAAATTATCCCTTTCTGAGACCTACGGGCATCATCATTCCCAAAGCCAGCTTTTCATCTGAGGATATCAGAAACACCAGGAGATTAATGGAAGTCTGAAGTTCAGCAGTGCAGAATTTCTGTTTGTTATCTTGCTTGTCTGCAAGGATAACAATCCTAATAACACACAAAGCACTCAGTGAGTAAAGTGAAATTGCCAGGTTGGCTCCTGAGCTGCTGAAATGTTGGGTTACTGCTGGACCATTGATGTCTTAAATGGCTGCCTAGAAACAGAGACTAGACAGGAATAAAGGAATAAAGGAGGGATTGATTTGAAAGACCTTCAGAGGTACACTCTGGGCTCCAGAGGCTCCTGCCTCAGTGCATCCCAGAATGGACAATGACAGCTCCCGAGTTCTTCCCACTTTGATCTCAGCATCAATTGCCCAAGCAGAAGCCAGGCAAGGATGGAATTTGCCCAAGCTTGCCCCCCTCTCCCCAAGATGAAGGTTTGCAGTTGTTGGGCCCAGGAGGGTCTGGGTGTCCTTGGAGAGCGAGCTGGAGAGGCTTTGTTATGTCAGTGTGAGCATGAGAGAACAGCACTGAACGAGCTCCAGGGAACTGCAGAGTTACACTGGGCACTGCAGGGCTGGGAACAGAGAAAAGTTAAAACCTAAGGCATCACCATGGAATGACAAAGGTATCAAGTCTGAGGGGAGAAGCTGTTTCACAATGTGTTTGTGACAGAGATTCAATGTAATTCAATGTGGACATGAGATACTGGGAAGGAATTCCTCCCTGGGAGGGAGGGCAGGTCCTGGCACAGGGTGCCCAGAGCAGCTGTGGCTGCCCCTGGATCCCTGGCAGTGCCCAAGGCCAGGCTGGACATTGGGGCTTGGAGCACCCTGGGATGGTGGAAGGTGTCCCTGGAGGTGGAATGAAATGGTCTTCAGGTTCCTTTCCAACCCAGACCATTCCATGACATCTCAGTGCAGGCATGGCTGCCCTCAGGACGCTGCACTGCCAGCCAGGCCCAGGTGTCGCTTGGTCTCACGTCTGTGAGGCAAACTGCAAACATTCATCAGCAGGAATGGAATTAAGTTCTACAAGAGAAAAACACCAATTACCTGCTGATATTTGTACTACACAGGTTCATTTTGTTCGTGCTGTCTGGATGTTTTGCAAAAGAGATGGGAGCTGGTGCGTGCCTGCAGAGCAGGGCCGAATCCTGCACTCAGCAGTGGGAATTCAAAACAGGAATGTTTTCAGCACGGTGTCCTTACAGCCATGATGATTTAAAATAAAAACTGTCTTTGCTTTAATCATGCAGTTCCCAAGCTCAGCTTTGATGAATTGCAGAAGCAGGCTCTTATCAAGTAACAGTGGGTTTTTTTCTTTTTTTTTTTTTTTCCTGAAAAGAGCAGGAAGTCTGCCATTCTGCAGAGCAAGATGAATGAATTTTCCATTTGAGACTGAATTTACCAAGAAGGATTAGGATCTCTTTCAGTCCTGCAAATGCAGGATACTACTTGCAAGCCCAGCATTTCTTTAGGCTCACGATCATAATTTGCATTATAACTCCATATGCAAAAGAGGGAGAAGGAATTTCAGATATGAACACTTCCAATCCTTAAGAGCAGCTACAAGTCGAAGTGAAAAGGTGGAAATTCCCTTACTCATAGTCAGAAATTATTATTAATGGGTTGGGCTCAATTTCACAGTGAATTGCTGTATCTCAATTCTGTGTGATGAAAAGTGAACACAATCTTCTGGTTAAAGTACAGATGTGCCAAAATGTCGCAGTATGACAGGAGGGAGAGGTTTTCATTTCATATAACAACCTTCCTTTTTGTCTCCATGTGTTTTTCTTCCAGCTATCCATTCCCTATGGTCTTCAGTAGCTGCAGTAGAAAGGACCTGGAAAACAGCCTAGAGAAAGGAGTGGGAATGTGTCTCTTTAACCTGCCTGAAGTCAAGGAGTCCTTTGGTGGCCAGAAGTGTGGGAATGGCTATGTGGAAGATGGAGAGGAGTGTGACTGCGGGGAGCCTGAGGTAAGACACCACCTGGGAGCTACTGCTCACCTCCTGCCTGCAGGCTTTTGACAGTGGAGGCTTGGTTTGGCGTGTTTAGTGTAAAACAGAACTCTCCCTTCTCTGCTGCCATCCCAGTGATGCCTTAAATGGCTACCTAGAAACAGAGACTAGACAGGAATAAAGGAATAAAGGAGGGATTTATTGGAAAGGCCTTCACAGTACATCCCAAAATGGACAATGACAGCTCCCGAGTTCTTCCCACTTTGATATCAGCATCAATTCCCCAAGCAGAAGCCAGGCAAGGATGGAATTTGCCCAAGCTTGCCCCCCTCTCCCCAAGATGAAGGTTTGCAGTTCTTGGTCTGGTGTCCTTGGGGAGAGCAAGTTAGAGAGGTTTGTTATGTCAGTGTGAGCATGAGAGAACAGCACTTAACGAGCTCCAGGAAACTTCAGAGTTACACTAACAGTACAGGACTGGAAAATAGAAAAGTTAAAACCTAAAGCATCACCACCAGCTTAAATCTCAGAGTCTCACAAGTACAGAGAGTCTCAAGTGTTTTTGAGTTGCTGAAGTTCAGGCAGGGCTTGCGTTAAGAATGTGCTCAGTTCATCCTTAGAGAGCAAACTCTGGCTTGTCCAGCAAACTGGCCATGACCTCGTGCTCCTAGAAGTTCCTGTCAGCATTAGCTGATCAGCTAAACTCAAAAAAAGTCTGTGAACTTGGCTCAAATTTCTCAAGAAAATGTGCATTAGTTGAAGATTTGTTTCCATCAATGAGAAGCCACTCATATATTTGTATTTATATTTATGTCAATAGAACCATAGAAACGGTGCAATCATAGAATAGTGTGGATGAGACCTTAAAGATAATCTCTTTCTTCCCCCTGCCATGGGCAGGGATACCTCCCACTGTCCCAGGCTGCTCCCAGCCCCAATGTCCAGCCTGGCCTTGGGCACTGCCAGAGATCCAGGGGCAGCCACAGCTGCTCTGGGCACCCTGTGCCAGGGCCTCACTACCCATATATATAACACTATACAAATAGTAATATTAATATTGGACAGGCATTTTTCATTGCAGCTTCAGTTTTTAGGTACAAGACCTTTCCTTCCTTCACTGTGGGATTTTTCTTTCCCTCTAGCCAATTACCTCCCAACAGAAATAGCCTCCACTGCCTCCCAAACAGATTGCTGCTGCTTCAAAGATTGTTCCATTTAGTTTAGTGAATGTGTCAGAGGACTCCTCAGATCAGCAGGAGATAGGCAAAACCTGGGGGTCAAATAATATCCGAGCTGGCATCCTTATCCCTTTTACATCCTGTCCTCATTGGCTTTATTGAACTTCTCTCCGATTATCTGAATTAAAGGCAGCAGCAGATGAGGGATTTGTTTCCTGTGATAAATAGGGACCTACAGACAAGAGAGATGGGGGCAGTGAGCACAGCAAGATATTGCTGCATCCTGCACATGGAGTGTATTGGATTTGTCCAAGCCTTGAGGATTTCCTGACAGTTCACTCACTCCTGAGGGTAACAAGGTTGGAGGAAGCAGCCTTATCTCCTTGTTTAAAGTCAATAGAGTGCAAGAAGCTTGCAAATGTCTTTCTAACACAGTTATCTTTCTTGTTTTCATTTCTGAATGTTACTGATACCTTTTTAAGTCAAAGCCACTTAATGTCAGCAAGCACTGACTTGATTTGCTTCTTCTTGCTGTCTTTTTGACTTTTTAGTTATATTGGGAAAAGTGCAGCTTGGGTGCAAATAAATTTATTTGGTATTTACTGCTGTAATCTGAGTGGTTCCAGAAAATCTGTGTGATTAGTTACCAATTCACTGCCCAGTCATTTATACCAGCTGAGTTCTGCCCATGGTCTTGCAGCATCTCAAGAATGAGTGATATTAGGATTAAATTCTTCTGTGAAGGTGCTGAGGCCCTGGCACAGGGAGAAGCTGTGGCTGCCCCTGGATCCCTGGCAGTGCCCAAGGCCAGGTTGGACACTGGGGCTTGGAGCAGCCTGGGACAGTGGAAAATGTCCCTACCCATGGCAGGGGGAGGAACTGGATGACTTTTGGTCTCTTCAAACCCAAACCATTCTATGATTTTATGATCCTAACAGTTTTAGATTATATGACCGAAAATGTCTGGTGTGCTGCAGTGTCTGTGGAAAGAGGTTTAATGCAGATTATAAATGGAAAGATAAAAGAATGAAGAGAAGTAAAAATCCTCGGTCCTTGAAAGATAAAAAATGTGTCTACTTTTATAACCAGCTGTAAGGGAGAACAGAAAACTACAAATTGCTAACTCAGAAATCAGACAGATGACTTCCAAATGTAATTAGGAGCGAGTGCCCAAACAGTGGTGACATGCCAGGGACGAGTCAACATGGCTTTTGTGCCAGGAACCCTTGTGTTACAAAATCTTGTCTTACAAACCCATCACAGTTCCCATCGGTTAAGCTCTGAAGGGCTTAACAAGTGGATGGAAATGGACAGGGCTGTCACTGCAGCCTGTGAGGAGTTCAGAGAGGCTTGGGACCAGACCTTTCACCAAAGCCTCTCTAGAAGATGGAGGAGCTGTAGATGAGAGGAAACTGCATGAGGGAAAATTGAGTTAAAAGATAAGAAATACAACCAGGTGTAAATCATCCATTTCATGCAGTGGAAGGAGATCTGCTGTGCTGTATCCATGAGATGTGTCCTGGGGACTACACAACTCAGCATTTTCATAAACAGCCTGAGAAGAGGAATAGTCTTTAATTTGCTGATGATATTAGTTAGGCTGCTAGAGATGAAAACTGGCTGTGAAGGACTGCAGAGAAACCTTCTGAGACAGCTGGAACAGGCATTAAGATGAGAAATGGGACTCACTGAGGAGTGATGCACATTCCAAAATCACAAAGAAGATGATGGACTCTGAGCTGACTCTGATCATGGAGGAACAAGACTTCATATTGCAATAAATAGCCTCATGAAAATGTCAGCCCAGTGCTCAGGAGTGGTCTAAAAGGTAAATAGGCTGTTAGAAAGTACTAGGGGAGAAATAGGAAAACAAAACAAAGCACCAGCAGACCTCTATAAATCTGCTGCGCCTGGAACTGCTTGCGCAGGTTTTCCCTACCCCTCCCTGATCCCAGGGAGGATAAAGCAGAGTGAGAAAAAGATTGAGAGAAAAGCAATAAGGTGGTTCAAATTTTCGAAAAGGCTCTGGCTGGCAAAGGAGAAAATGAAGGAAAATGCAACCTAAGCTGATAAAATCGTGAGGGGAATGGAAAGAGTGAGTGAGGAGAGGTTGTCCCCCATGAGAAACAAGCAGATGAAGTTAGGAAATGGCAGGTTTTGAACAAGCAGAAGGAGCTGCTGTCCTGACTGTGTTGGTTACCTGTGAGTTCCTTTGCTCTGACTCTTAAAGGGGCTAAAAATACCTGTGGAGTCAAGGGAAAGCCAAGGGAAAGGCAGGAGACTGGGAAGGTGTCACTGTCCTTAAACATCTTCTGCAGGCTGCCCTCAGGGGGACACAAGGACAGAAGGGTTAGGGGCTGACCCAGTGGGGCCTGTCTTGTGTCCCTAGAAAAGAGAGGGAGGAAACCAGGTGTCCTGTCCACAGGACAGAGCCTGACATCACATGGGTGGTGCTGGAACTGTTCTGGGGTTGGGCTGCTCTGGTTCCTCTCATGAGCCAGGAGAGCCACACTGAGAAACCCTGTCCCATCATTGCTGTTATCAATAATAACTAATAATAATAATAATAACAACAACAAACTCCAGCACAGCAGTAATTTCAGGTGGCAGCCTCCATCCTCCAAAGCCTGGTGAGCCTTTCCTGTTTGTTTGCTTGTTTGTGCTAAAACCATTCCTGACAATTTGATAGCCCAGGCACAAAAACTATTTACCAAGCTCATTCTCTACAATGAGCAATTGGAAATTTCAGAGGCTGCTGTAACACCACTCCAAGAGCTGTGTCTTTATCCCAGTCTGCCTGTGGAACGTGGAATGCTGCCATGGGGCCAGAGGATGGGGTATTGCATTCTGACTGGTTCAGCAGGATCTTAATGGGACTGACACTCCACTCTGCTCATCTCAGATTATTTTTGAGGTGAATTTATAAAATGTGCTTCTGTGCAGAGGAATGTTACTCCTGACTCACAGTAGCTGCTCAGGAATATTTCCGTAGCCTGCTGCCTTACAGTGATCAAAAATAAGGGCAGGAAGTTGTTCCTCTGCTTCAGAGCACAGTGAGCTTTGTACATCCAGGAAGATATTACCTAAAGAACAGTGAAACGCTGAGAATCCTTCTGTTTTTTGCTGGTGAGTCAGTGCTAGCCCTGCCTTCCAGCTGGGAAGCTTTCAGAAGCCAGTGAAGTAACAAGAGGCTGTGAATATCCCTCCAACCCACTTATTCTTCCTGTGTTGTTAGCGTTCCCTTGCTAAGTCAAACAGACTTACCACAGCTGAAGAGCAATTTTATCTGCTGCTATTTCTGAGACAGAGATGAGACTCAGCTCAGCTGGTGTAACTTGCAGCTTGTGGGCATTACCTTGGAAAAACAAATCCATTCTTTTCTGAGGCTCCTTACGAGCTCGTTCGTTGACAATAAAGTTTGCAGCAGCCCACACACGCCACCATCTAATCCACAAGTGTGAAATTGGGATGTATCAGTGAGTGAGGCTGCGATTCATGCTCGTTCCATATCTTAGAGCTCTATTACTGCTGTACTCTGATAAGGGATTACATGGAATTGTGGCGTTGTCTTCCTCTGTGGCAGCCCCAGCCTCCATCCAAACAGGAGCCTGGCCAGCAGCTATCACAAAATAGAGCTGTAGTCGTGATGCTCAGCAACTGCAGCACAGCTCCTGGATCCTCTCTGGAGGCAATGGAGTCATTCCACTGATTCCTGTGGAAATAAAACACCACAGTGCTCTATCAGGACTGGTGTCAGCGCGCTTGGGTTGTTTGTGATATTTGGGATTAGATCCATAGCTGGAATAAACCAGCCCTCCTCAGCAGCTTCTCTGCTTTTACTACACTTATTGGGCTTGTTGAATCTGAGGGCAGACAAGGCTCTTTGGATCAGGTTGTCGAATTTCATGCATAATTCATGATTTCATGCCCAGCTTTTCTTGCCAGAGCTATAGGCAGCCTCTTGATTTACGGCTCATTGTGACTGAATGTTGTCTGCTCTAAATTTACCCCCCAAATTCATCCAGGAATGTACAAACCGGTGCTGTAACGCAACCACCTGTGCCTTGAACCCGGGAGCAGTGTGTGCACATGGGCTCTGCTGCGAGGACTGCCAGGTGAACCACGGGAAGTGTCTCTTTTCGGGGTGGGGAGGGCAGAATTCCCTCAGAAGGATTTTCTGAACTGCAGGGCAATAAACAGGGATGGAGGACAAGCAAATTGGTATTGATAAGCGTTAAGACACTTGCGTGTCGTGTGAGCAATTAAAAAAATTCTCAAAACATGAATTATTGAAGGAGCAGAGCAACAGACCTTTAAAATTGTCTGTGCTCTTTGTGGCCCCCTCAGCTGCTCATGCAAAACTTCTTTTTCATGAACCTTTGTGTGCTTTAATTTTTCTCATTCTTACATGGCAAGCAGTCACTAAATGCTGAACCCTCTGTTTTTGGGAAGACTCTTAAATTATTAATTCTGTCAACAGCATATGTATTTTTAATAGCAGGTCATCAGCTGTTGTGGTCTCCTAACACTCCAAATACAAGCCAACTTGGCACAGTCATGTACCTGCTTGAATTCTCAGGCTATCCTTTGCCTATGGGCTAAAAAACCATCCAGCAAGGCAACCCACGGGCTTGGAGGAGCAAGGGTTCCCTACAGCCAGGAATTGCTTTTTAGCAAAATCAATCTTCATGTCCTTTGATTTCTACCAAAGGCGATGTGATTAAAATTCGGGGCTGCTCTCATGTTTCGTGGCTGCTGTTGAGATGTGAATGTTCAGATTGGCAGGTTCCACCATCGCCTACTGGATGCCATCAATTCCAAAAAATTATCATTATCCTTGGAAATCAGCACAGGACAGGAACAGTTACATGGACAAAGTCTGAGAGATCTTGATGTCCGTCGCAGCAACATTTCCATGAGGAAATGTAAATCTATAGATTCATTAAAGTTCTAGATTGATTCAGGACCACTGAATTGAACCTTCCAGCCTGGGATTGTTGAGCATCTGAATCCAGAATCAAGTGGGCTGGTGGCTTCCTGAGCTCTAACACAGCACAGTGATCCGTGATCAGCTGCCCGGGGTGGAAAATTCTCTGTTCTCACTTTTGCCCAGTGCTCCAGATCCTCCTTTCCAGAGTTTTTGTGCTCAGGCACGACGGAGGAGCCACACTGCAAACACCAGGGCTGGGGTTGCCTTCTGGCCTGAGCCACGTGAACCATGTGTGCAGCTTCATGTGACTCCTTCCTGCCAGAGCCTCCCAGCACGGCTCAGATCCATGTCTTTAGAGCTCTGTAATCCCTGCGCTGTCCTCTGCAGTCACCCAGGGCCAGGCCAGTGCAGAGATCTGTTCCTGTGCTGCGTACCTGACCCAGCCAGGCACATCACTGAAGTCCTGTTTGTTTTGCAGCTCAAACCAGCAGGGATCTCGTGCCGAGAGTCGAGCAATTCCTGTGACCTGCCCGAGTTCTGCACGGGGGCCAGCCCGCAGTGCCCAGCCAATGTGTACCTGCACGACGGGCACAGCTGCCACGGCGTGGATGGCTACTGCTACAATGGCATCTGCCAGACCCACGAGCAGCAGTGCATCACCCTCTGGGGCCCAGGTGAGTGCCAGGACAACCACAGAGGTGTGGGAAATCGAGATCTGGAGGGGTTTTGCAGCAGTGCATCACCCTCTGGGGCCCAGGTGAGTGCCAGGACAACCACAGAGGCATGGGAAATCGAGACCTGGAGGGGTTTTGCAGCAAAGCATCACTCTCTGGGGCCCAGGTGAGTTCCAGGACAGCAACAGAGGTGTGGCAGAGGTTTGGCAGGGAAAAGAAGATCTGGAGGGGTTTTATGCTGTTCCAATCTGTAACTATTGTTTGAATAATGAGGGAATCACTGTATGATTCATTCCAGCCTTGATTTGCTGTCGTGTTCAGTTCTTGCAGCAGGAGGTAACGAGGCTCGTGCTGCAACACGCTGCAGATGGATAGGTGAACTCAGACAAATCATTTTCTCCTGACTTTGATATGGCCTGATGTCACCCCACCAAGTGCTGAACGCTGCTGGCAGGTTGAAATCATGGCCCTTTTCAGGCTGCTGGGTGAGCTTCCTCCTGTGCTCTCAACAGCTCATCTGCAAAACAGATGTGTCTGCTCCATCCCCAGCCAGGGCTCAGCTTTTGACACTAGCAAGAGACTCCTGGATCGTTGTGTGTGTTTTATTAACTGGTGTTACCTGTAAACTGCCTCCTGACAGTGCTTTTAGCAGGGTGTGCACTGAAGCAGAAAGGGATTTTATTCTCCCCTGGGAATTTGCTCCCTTTTTGCAGAAATCTGGTAACAGGAGTTCTTGAACTGTTCTCAACATCTATCCCAGGAAAACTGTTCACCATTCTGTAAAGCCCTGTGACCCTTCCACTGCAATGCAAGTATTAACTCAGCATTTTGCTGGGAATCCAGGTCATGTCTCCTTCAGCATCTCTGACTCTCTCTTTCAAATTTGAAAACCATTTAACCCTCCTGAGGAGAAGCATCCTTTCAAGATAGGTGCAATTCTTTCTTTTAAACTAACTTTTCCAGCTCCCTTAGCCTCTTTCAATTCAGTATCTCCCTCTTCAGCTCTGCTCCAAAACTTCTGTGTCAATATAATGGCACACAGATGTTTCCCTTGGTCAAAACCCTCCCCAGAACTCAACTGAAGAATTTATCTGTTTCCTTCCCAGGGAACATGGACCTTCTGCAATCTCTCTTTAAAAGGACATGAAAGCATCTCAAGAACCAAGCCCAGTGGTACAGGCAGCAGGTCAGCTTGGCCACGTGGGTATAAGAACAGGTTCAGGAGGAGTTCCAGTTCAACATGGAACTGCTCACGTGGAGCAAAGCATGTCTCTGATCTGCTCCCCCAAATCCCACGCGCGTCGTAGAGTTGATATGAGCTCATCCAGCCATGGACAATTACAGCCTCCAGTCTTAGTCAGACTGGGAGTTCTAATCCCTGGATACAGAGACATTTTCTCTTGTAGAAAGCAAAAATCTCCTCCTGAACCAGTTTCCCATGCTGTGGAAAGTTACTCGGTCAGTCTGATCATGGTTTCAGTGGCTGAGGTGGATTCTTCTAAAGGTCAGGGAGATGAATTGCTGCAGCTCCTTCTCAGGTCTGCTTGCCAACAGAGAAATTCCTCCAAAGCCCTGGGCTCCCCACATTCTTTCCTATCTTCCTTCTTGGGACTATTCAATGTGGGGACTGCTGTGCGTGGAGGCTCCAGGGTCTGGGCTGGGGGCTCTGTTGATGAGAAAGATGTTTTGTTAAGAGCAGAGTTCAGCCTTTGACTGGAAAACACTTTGGTTTTGTCTTGGGAAGGCCCAAGGATAAGGATTTTAAAAAGGGAGGATGGGACATAACCAAACCTGAACTGAAAGTCTCAATTTTTGCCACATTTTTGGAAGTATAAATTAAAAATAATCACAAAATCCCAGAATAGTTTGAGTTGGAAAGAACATTAGAGACCATCTCATTCCACCCCTTGCTGTGGGCAAAGACGCCTTGCAGTAGACCAGGATGCTCCAAGCCCTGTCCAACTGGCCTTGGGCGCTTCAAATAATGCCTATATTCTGGATTTAGAGGCTAGGGTTGTGAATATCCACTGTTTTATCACACATCTGGCTGAAATATGAACTGGCAGATGTGGGGTGGAATAGGAAGAGAGGTGGGTGGCTCACGCAGTTGAGAAATATCATGGTACTGATAAAGAAACCTACAGATCTTTCCAGCTTTGCTTGCAGCACAAAGAGAGATTTGACATTCTAAGATGTTATCTCTGGACTTGATATCAAAAATATACATTGGAACCTTTTACCAGCTTGTTGTGTCTGATTAGAACTGTTTTTCACAACTGCCTGTGTTGGAGTGAACTAGTTTTGTGGGTTTGTTTTTTTTTTAATTCTCCCCTCTAAAGAAAAACCAGAGCACAATTCATTTTCATTCTCTCCTTATTTTCCTCTTCCCAGTAGGAGAAAGCCATGCAGAACAAAATACAATAACTTTTCCTAAAATAATATTCTCTATATTGAATTCCTTATTAATGTCTTCCCTTGTACATCTTTCTTTATTCATCAGGTTACAGGTGTCCAGAAGCCCAATGATAAATGTCAATCTTCATATTTTTAGATCTAGTTAAAGGAAAATGATGAGCACTGTCAGAGCTTGTTTACATTACGCTGAGCAGTAGGAACTTGTTTCCAGAAAAGCACTTGCATTTCCTTGGGGTTGTTTTTGTTACTCTCAACGCAGTGATTCAGATAAAATAGAGGAATATTTCTTGCTCTTTCTTATCTGCATGGAAAGCTTGGTGGGAAGGAGAAGGGAGGAGCTCCTGGGGACAATCTCTGAAAATAGCCATGAATTCCTCTTAGAGCCCAGGCTGATTCCAGTCTGGTCCCAGAACTCACAGAGTTCTCCATTCTCTCTCCCACCATAATTCATGTCATTTTTATTCTTGAGGAGCAGGAACTGCTTGTGACCTTTTTTGTTCCATATTCCAAAAAAAATTAGCACTGATCTGACCTATTGATAGCAGTGACTGAAAAATTCATCAGCAGTGATGCTTTGTGTGGTGTCCGTGACTCCACTGGCATTTTCCAGGAGAAACAGGCACACAGATAAAGCTACTTGAGACAGAGGAATCATTAATTACCAAGGAACAGAAGATTCTCAATTTAAGACTCGTGGCTTTTCCTACATTGACAAAAAAAACATTCTTTAAGGATGTTCATCAATGTGTTTTCCTATATTTCCCCAAGTGGGGAAAAAGCAGTGATTTTGGGGAGCCAATGGCAGGCATTGACTTAATAATTAGAGCACGTTTAAATGTACTGCATGGACATGGACATTTGTTTAGGCAGGGACATGCTTAATTTAGATGTTAATATTTTTTACTGGGTAAGAACTTTGCAGGTTTTTCCAGGTACAGCCCTACAGAGACAAAATCAATGGGCTGCCCACCTCAGATATCTGACCAAACCACTGCTGACTGGGCTGTGAAAAAATGCTAATTGTCCAAGCACTGCAAAGATCTGAATTCGGTGAAATCAAACTATTTTGATCACCACAGATTTACGGCCAGGCCTTGTCTTCTGGAGATGGGAAAGATATTAAATCATACTCTCAGGGGTGGTGAGATCATCCTCCTTAAATGCAAAGAAATGCTTAGGCCCATCTTGCTCTTGCCCAGACAGAGCAGGGATCACCAGGATGGGGAAAAGGCCAAGGGCAGCTTGTGGAACATTTGCTTTGCATCACCAGCGCAGCAAAACAAACTTAATGAGCTGAAACCCAGATCACACGACAGAGGACTGTGGTTTTTATGCTTATATTTATTTGCACAGTTATTCGTGGTGCTGGCTGGCACAGCCTGAGCAACAGAGCTCCAGCCTGTTACTCAGAGGTCGTTTTTTCCCCTCTCTCCACAGACAGCTGGGAACTGAACTGAAATATCTTCCTTTTCTGCTGTCAGCCTGACAGTTTCTCTTGTTCATGGAATCAGCACCATGGTCAGAAATTTCCCTCATTCCTTTCAGGAGGCTGTGTTGGTGTTTTCCCATGGCAGCAGGTCTGAAATGACACAGCATTTCTGTGCCCTGCGACGTCTCTTTTTTATTATTTTACTGTTTTGCAACTGCATAGGGAAAGAAGTGGGCTCATCAATATACACATTTGGAGAAGAAAACCCAGCAGTCTCCAGGCTGCCAACTGCAGTAGTGAGCTTTGACCTTCTGCAGCTTCCAACAGCTGATTTAATCCCTTGAATGAGGCTTGGCGTGGAAAGGCTGACAGCACCTTAATTACAGGATCATGATACCATAATTACCAATAGCAAAGTGAAATAAACTCTGCTCATCCAGCTCAAACCACTTAATAACCACCAGAAATCCTTCACAAATCGTTTTGCCTCTGCAGAGGTAGAAAGTAGAGGAAGGCAGGACTTTCTGCTTATGTTTATGTGATGTAGTCGTGATAAATGGGTTTCCCCCAGAAACACATTACAATTCTCTTCTTTAAGCATCCTCTGAAAACCTCCTTTTAACTTGATAGCTCCATCTGTTCAGCATCTTACACTCTGACATGTTTTCATCCATAAAAAAGTCCAAATATTGTGAGAAGCCAGTGGGGAGAGGGAACAGACATCTGAATCCCAAGCAACAGCGTGTCTTGGTTGGATACCAAGGGCAGAAATTGAAACTGAATTTTGGTTTCCAGGCTGCAGATGATCATTGGGTACCAGGTGTTTTCACACACAGACTGCTCTGAGCCTGGCAGGGAAGTGGTTTCTTGTGCTCCACAAGATCCTTTTTCTTGTCAAGTGTTATTAGCTGGAGTTAAAGCTCAGTGTCTGAGCCCTGCAAGGACGCTGCAGATGTGTTTTCCTTCCTGCAGGCTGCTTTCCATCATCTCTGCAACACTTCTGCATTCAGGAAAAACATCAGCCACACACAAAACTTTCACCAGGTGAAAGAGGAAGAGAAATGCCTTAAAATCATTATTCAGTGAATGCTTTCCCTTTTTAAAACAATTTTTAGAATAAGCCTTTGTTACATCCCTTGCAGTCAGAGCACAGGACATGAGCATTCATTTGGCTTTTGGCAACTTTGGGAGGGGACACTGAGGGGACAAAGTGTCTGGGCTCGATGCCTTAAATGGCTGCCTAGGAACAGAGAGCAGACAGGAATAAAGGAATAAAGGAGGGATTTATCTGAAAGGCCTTCAGAGGTCACACTCTGGGCTCCAGAGGCTCCTGCCTCAGTGCATCCCAACATGGACAATGCCAGCTCCCGAGTTCTTCCCACTTTGATATCAGCATCAATTGCCCAAGCAGAAGCCAGGCAAGGATGGAATTTGCCCAAGCTTGCCCCCCTCTCCCCAAGATGAAGGTTTGCAGTTGTTGGGCCCAGGAGGGTCTGGGTGTCCTTGGAGAGCGAGCTGGAGAGGCTTTGTTATGTCAGTGTGAGCATGAGAGAACAGCACTGAACGAGCTCCAGGGAACTGCAGAGTTACACTGGGCACTGCAGGGTTGGGAACAGAGAAAAGTTCAAACCTAAGGCATCTGGGCTGCTGTGCCACATCTCCAAGGGAGCATCCAGCCCCTGCAGTTCCACAGCACCAGCAGAGTGAGCTGGAGCACCAAAAACAAGACCCAGAGCAGTTGCATACGGCCAGGGCTGCACAGGCTGGTCCTTGCCCACGTGGGAGAAAAGGCAGTTTTGGAAAAAGCAGCTTTCCTTGGACTCTTGCTCACAGCAGTTTCTTCCCTCTCCTCCCCAGCCCTTCTAAAGCTGCTGTAGAATATTCCCATGGTAATGTTTGTCTCAAGCTGAGCTGTGAATGTGCCCACCCTGGAAAGATGAAGAGGAATCCACACGCTGAAAATGGACATTTAACTTTTGCTTTCTTTGCACAGTGCTTAGTCTGGATGCTTTTGTTGATTTTTTTTGATTATTGCTTGAGCTTTAATGAAAAAGAATTGAAAGAATCCTGTGTGAGTCCCTTTTGATAGTTCCAGATTTGAAAAAATATTCTGAACTCAGCAAGCTTGATCATAATCTTCCAAAGAATTTCAAGCCCTTGTCCTTTCCAGGGAACCAACAGCTCATATTCTGTTCCTTCTGTGCCTTTCTTTCTAAATTTTCCAGTTTCAGCATGCAAAAACGTTAGAAGGAAAAGAGGGTGCCATCTTAAGCCTTTCCAAGTTTTAATATTTTGTCCTTAATAGCATTAGATTGCTGTTCAGCAGTGTATAGTATTAGTCAAGCTTCTGACTATGAAATGCAGATAATTAATTGAAGTTTTAATCTCTGAGTTTTTGGTGAAAAGATCCACACTGGCTGGAAGTTTTGCAATTGTATTTGTATTTCCTTCTCCAGGAATCTGACCCCCTTTTTTAAAAAAGAAAAAAAAAAAAGAACATTTTCCTCTTTGAAGGCTTTCAAATGAAATTTTCAGGCTGGCTTAAATAAATGCTCCGTTTTACCCACAGTTAGAGGCTTACACACTTGGAAGTGGCTCAAAACATTTGACAAAATGTAGCATTAGTTGAAATATTCTGTCTCTGGTAAAGATCAGGAGCACTGTAGAAATGAGATATTCTCAGCCTTTGGGCTATCACATCACTTGCTGCCAAGTTCTTTTTGCTTTAGTTTGGCTGATGTATCAAAAGCACAGAAATGCAGCTAGCAGGTCTCTGATCAGAGTTTTAGCCAGAGCATCTCCTCAGCTCCTTCTCTGCTCAAAGCCAGTCTCCCTGTTGGAGCAGCTGGAATGTTGGTGGTGACTTGATGGTGCTGTTAATTATTTTCATGGAAAGAAAATAGGGAGTAGTAAAGAGCCCTAACAAAGGACCTCTTAATCTTGCAAGAAGCAGCAATTATTGGCTGGAAATGAAAGCCACACTTCACTGTAGAACAAAGGGATTAAATTCTAATACACAGACTAATGAATTGTTGCAGCAGTTAAACCAGGGAAGTGGATCCTTCACCTCTTTGACATTCCAGATGAACAGATGCATTTTCCCCCAGAAGATATTCTATAATTGGTTATAATCTAGGGGGAAATGGGCAGGAGATTGTGTGTATAAAACATTAGAAGAGATGTTCTAATAGTACCCTCGAACTTCTGAAGTGCAGGGATGAATAATCTGCCTGCACAAAAGCTCTTCCAGTCCTACTCCCAGCAGGGAAGTTCCTTTTCCATTAGGATATGTCTCCATCAGAAAAGACCACAGTAGATAAGAACCAGATGCTGCCTGTCCTCTCGGATTCCCACTTCTACCACCATGGTCCAAATGCCCCTTCTTTCATGCCAGTGTTTCCCCTCAGGAGAGGATGTCCTGAGGATTAAGGTGGGATGGGTTCCTTTCCTCTCTCCAGTACTCCAGCCAGAGTTAACAGCAGCACATTTCCCTTTGCCGTGTTAGGCCCTCATACCTTTGCCCCCAGGTTACAACTGGATTTTTTTCTGGTTTTTGTTCTGAATTGTAGTCAAACAGGCCTTTCTTGAAACGAATTTGCTTTGAGGTCTCACCAGAACCACGTGGACTCCTGCAGAAAGAAGGGAGTTAATTTTCCAGCTGGCCTTTATCTGTCTCCACCAAACAAGATTTGGCATTTGCTAAAAGTTTTTGTGTCCTAGAAAGATTGAAAAGAGGGCTATCACCTCCAGAAATCCTGAAGAGAGGGAATTCTGCATTGTCTGTTGCTCAGCACTGCCAAGAGAGACAAACAACGCTGGCAATCCCACACATCCAAACTCTTCCATTAGCATGCGGATCCAGCACCGCTGTTTTGTTGGGCTTCATCAACATGCAGCTCACATCCCCCTTTTCCCCTAAAGCACCAGTGGAGCTCAAAGGAAATTATTAAAAACACCTTGTATGAGATGAAAGTTCTGATTAGGTTTTGTTTCAGGTGCGAAACCTGCTCCTGGGATCTGCTTTGAGAGAGTCAATTCTGCCGGCGACCCTTACGGCAACTGCGGGAAGGACTCCAAGAGCTCCTTTGCCAAATGCGAGCCCAGGTAGGGCCTCTCCCCACAAACACAGCAACAGGTGCTGGGAGGAGGGCTTGGAACGTTTCGAATGATTCACCCAACCTTTGGTTGTGTTTATCTCCGTCAGGGATGCGAAGTGTGGGAAAATCCAGTGCCAAGGAGGAGCAAACAGGCCTGTGATCGGTACCAATGCTGTTTCCATAGAAACCAACATCCCACTCCAGGAGGGTGGCAAGATCCTGTGCCGTGGCACCCACGTGTATTTGGGGGATGACATGCCTGATCCTGGCCTTGTGCTGGCAGGAACCAAGTGTGAAGATGGAAAAGTAAGATTCTGGAATACTCCCAGCCAAGGGGAACATCACCACCCTCATTCTGCCAAGTGTTTTGTATTTCTTCTTTTTTTGCAATTTTTTTTTTTTTCACTAAAATAATTGCTTCTCATGCTCAGACTGAGACAAATTTTACTCCCTTCTGGCCATTCTTTTGGATTATAGATTTGCAGATGATAATGTGAGCAACCTTCTGTGGTGGAAGGTGTTCCTGGCCACAGCATGGGCTTGGAAATAGATGAGCTTTAAGGTACTTCCAACCCAAACCATCCTGGGATTCTGTGCAATGCAAGTTGCTAAAGTTTATAACTGATTTTTTGAAGACAGTCCTAAGTTTCTGCCTATGGAAGCTTGAGGTTTCCTGCAAAATAAGTACAGCAAAATATGTTACAGGCTTATTAATGAATTTCTGAGTTTGATGTATTCCCTTTCCCAGTGTCTCTGGCATAGCAAAATTGTCATTAACTTCACTTTAGGTTTCAAAATTTATTTTAAATTGTGATTGTGGCTTCCCACCCCTTTTTTTTTTTTCATGCAGGAAAATTTCTCTCTGTATGCACTCTTAGAAAACTATAAACCCATTGATGCTCAGCCACCAAAACTGATTTTTGCAATTGTCTTTGGCAAACTTTGTGAATTATCCACTGTGAGTGCAGCCCAAATTTCACATGGCTGTCTCATTCTAAGTTTTTCTTTTGTGAGGAAAGGAACTGAGACAGATGGGAGGCAGCCATGAGTTTACAGGGAGAGGAGGAATGGAAAGCACTCCAAGAGCTATTGAAATGAAGGAGGTTTCCATACCCTCAGTGGATTGCTTGCAAAAAGGAGGAGAAACAAATGCTTTGATAATTTGTGGTAATTTCAAGTAAGCCTCTGAATTTCTGAATGCTTTTGAATTACGTTGGATTATCTCACTGTGCTGGGAACAGGTTTGAAATCCATCCCCAGTGAAACCACAGCTCTGCCACAGGAAAACAACCCTTATAACATTTTGAAGCCAGTCTGTTATAAAATGCCTTTTCAAAGGCAACTCAGTGCTGAGAAAGCACCCCATTATGTTTTACTAATGAGTATTTAATCTTTCTAATCTATCTAATCATACACATCCACACTATAGAATACACAGGCTAATATTTCTGAAATTGTATGTTTTACTTTGAGGACATTAGTGCATTTGTATTATGGATTAAGAATATGAATTTAAATATTCTTGGGTTTTCTCAACTGGAGATGCACAATTTGAAACGCAGCCATTTTAATGTGATCAGAATTCTGGGAGCTGCTGCACTGTGAATATTTGAATTGTGAATACTGCTGTAATCAGACCATATTCTCTCCATGCCTGCATGTTGATGCCAATTCACTCTAATTTCCTTTCCATTTTTCCTTCTCCCCAGGGGATAAGTGCCCTGATTAAGCATCCCTGTCGCCTCCTTCAACACTATTCCCAGCTTAATGCTAATTATTGTGACTGACTTTTACTACTACTGAACAGCACTGCAGTTAAACATGAGCAAAAATGTGCAGTGTGGGGCTTTCTGACCTTTTTTGTTGTCAACATAGCATAGGAACAGTTATTCCAGTCCTAATTTCTTGTTTTTTCACTTTGGAGCAGGGTAACTTCTCATTACTGACATCCTCATCAGTTGTGTGGTTGTTTGATGTTATTATTACTCGGCACTAATCTTGCTTAACCTCAATTTTCAGCTCCATTGGCAGAGTAAAGTTTATCTGCAATGACTGGGAAACAAAAAAAAAATTGAATTTTACTCCCATGCATATGCCATTTGTTTACTTCCATTCCCTATAAATATTAAATGTTAAATAGGGTTGGTTTGGATGTGACACCAAAAAATCTGTTTAACTTGGAAAAACTTAGAAAGTTCTTGGTTTTCCTGGAAAACAATGATGAGCCCATAAAAATCAGTGACTTCACTTAAATATTCACCTACCCTGGATGCAGTTTCTGTACTGGAATGAAAAATATTTCACTATTGATATAAACAGTACTCTGATAATTTACACCATGTGCATCTAAAGCTTTCCTTGAGGAATCATCCACTGCTGTGAAGACACAAAGACAGACAGAGCCTGAAGGAATCCTGCTCAGTGCATTCCTAGTCCTGAAAAAAATGCAAATTACTGGGTTTTAAACTGGCTTAAAAACCTCCCAAACCCCAGGGTCTCCCCAGTAGTTCCCCTTGAGTGGAACTGTGAGGGTTTGCTTGCACAAGCTCAGCATATTGACCACTATGAACTGTGTGTGAAACCAGGCCTGGCCAGGAGAGCAGAGTTCAACTTGCTCAGATTTGGGTTCAAAAGTCTTAAAAATAGCTGAGGAAAAGAAGAAGACACCCAATCCTGGTGTCCATAGAATTACATGTATTTGTGTGTTGGAGTCTAGGAAACTTGGGAACTTTTCCTGCTCCTCTGGGTGTTTGTTTTACCCTCAGAGCTCCTCAAAAAAGGCTTGGCCTGCGAACCAAGCTCGTGGGAGCATTTGCCCCCAATTCTGGGTGAGCTGAGAACACCAAAGAAATGAGGAGATGTTATTTAGTGTACCACAGAGTGTGTGGTTGTAGTTTTTAGGTTTTGCTATATATATTATATAGCAACGGAGATTATTATATATAGATATTATATAGAGCCAACATGGAGATTCTAGGGTGTTGGCTTCTTCTTCTTCTTCATCTTCTTCTCTCTTCTCCTTCTCTTCCTTTTTCCCTCTGACATGAGTTCCTGTGGCTTGTTAATTGGTAGATAGAATTTAGTGTAGAGGAGACATGTCAATAAGGTTGATATTTACTGATTTTGGGAACAAAATAAGGTATGTAAAGTTTTCTAACTGGTTGATAATAGATAGAAAAGCTACCTGCTTTGGGTAGCCATTGCCATTCTGCCCTCGTGTTCCTGGAGGTCACAGCACAGTCTGTGCCTCTGAAACTCTGATAAGAACAAGAAATAAACAAGTGCTGAAACAGCAGAAAGAAGCCTCATTTCATCTTTTGGGGACATGGGACACTGAAATAAGGAACACAGCCGGGCCAGGAGTCAGGGTCCAAAGAAGAACACATCCCCCCTGACATTTGTGTGTTGGGAAAACTTTAAGTGCTAAAAGAAGGGATATGATGCCCTGGCAGCCCCAGCAGTTCTGTCCCTGTTAAAACTCCTTTTCCCTTACTTTGCAGATCTGCCTGAACCGTCGCTGTCAGAACACCAGTGTTTTTGGGGTCCATAAATGTGCCACCAAGTGCCATGGACGTGGGGTAAGCATCCTAGGAAAACATTCTTTTACAATCACTCCTTAGGCACTGGGCAAAAAATCATTTTATGTAATGGCTTTGGGATCTATAATTGCCTGCTATACATCAGTCAGAGTCACCGCGCCACATTTTTATTTTCAAAGTGTACTTTCATTTTCGCTGCCCCTTATATGAAATTATTTTTATTTGATAAAGAAGTGTTTACCAGGCAGTAATTATCTTGTTCTTAATTGACAGCCTGTGATACAAAGGGATCTTGTAATCCTCAAAGGAATTTGAAGTCTAACCCTCCATCGTGAAGAATTCCCATTAAAAATCAAAAATACAGTTTCTCCACAGATACAAAGAAGTTAAAATTTTTGAATTGAGCATTTGAAGCATTTGGATTGAGAGGCAGATGAGACAGCATTTCCAAAATTATTAAAATAAAGTAAAACCATATTGATGAGTTTTGTGGCATGAAAGTGGTGCAGAATGGAAAATGTGGTGATATCATTTAATAATATCAGTGTTTTGAAACCCAGTTTATATTATGATAATATTAATTATGCCAAGCTATGCCTTATTAACCTTGATTTGCTGATGAGCTGTTTGTTTCTATGAAAAGCTGTGGCAGCCACATTGGAAGAGCCATAGAAATTCACTGTCCTCTCCTGAGGAAGGATTTTAATTTGCTTTAACTTATTTTATCACCCTGAATTTGCAAAACTGAGCAGTGTTGATGGTGCTGCCTCTTATCATTGAGCTGAAATGAGCAGAGGCTTGGACTGGCATTTTTTATGTCTGTACAAACAAGAACCTCTAGTGAATCCTCAGTGGCAAAATTGACCTCGTGGAATTGTAAATGGGAATTCCTGCAGTGCTTTAATTTAAAAAATAATGCTCAACAAAGTATATTTTTAATTATCTTGCTGTCTTTGAAAAGAATTTTTTTTTTTTATTTTACATAACCACAGCCAGTCTGAGCTCTGTGAATATTTTAGTCCTCTGCAGACACAGGCAGCACAGTGTTTCTGAAAGCCTGCCAAGCTGACCTGGCCAGAATATTGCATGTTCAGAATAACCCAAACTTCTGTGAACTGATTTGTGTCTTACTGAAAACACAATTATTGATCTGTGCTGTGAGTTCTCCATGGTGGTGGCAGATCAGGGGTTAGCACAGAACCGAGGACCTTATTGACAGACTTAAGCCCCAAACCTTTATTTAGGAATTGATTTGAGCACCTAAATGTGACTGTGCCATCTCTGTGTTCCCTTTGGGGCCCCTTGGGATGAGACGTGGAAGGGCTGGAGCATGTCCAGGGAAGAGAAAGGAGCTGGGGAAGGGTCTGGAGAACTCCTGAGGGAGCTGGGAAAGGGGCTGGAGAATTCCTGAGGGAGCTGGGAAAGGAGCTCAGCCTGGAGAAAAGGAGGCTCAGGGGGGACCTTGTGGCTCTGCACAACTCCCTGACAGGAGGGGGCAGCCGGGGGGGGTCAGGCTCTGCTGGCAGGGAACAGGGACAGGAGGAGAGGGAACAGCCTCAGGCTGGGCCAGGGGAGGCTCAGGGGGGGTATTGGGAAAATTCCTTCATGGAAAGGGCTGTCCATCCTGGAACAGGGCAGGGGTGGTGTCCCCATCCCTGGAGGGATTTAAAATTCATGGGTGTGGCACCATGGGGACATGAGTGGCCTTTTCTGTGCTGGGGAGTGGTTGAAGATCTTAGAGAGCTTTTCCAACCTGAGCAATTCTATGATTCTGTCAATTCAGCACTGAACTTTAAGCTCTGTATTCACCACACAGCAACTACTTGAGGAGTAGCAAAAGGAAATAATGAGTGTTTGGGCTGTGGGACCTCCTGAGGGAAAAGCCCTGGACCTCCTGGCTCCTTCCCCTCTGTACAGCAGGAGCAGGCTGTGTTCAGGATGGGCTCCAGTCCTTCAGAGCTCTCTGATCCCACAGGAGGCACAGGATAGATCAGGCCTCGCAAGCTGGTCCCTAATTGAGATTAAAACCACCACAACCTGGAGCTCTGTATCTCTACAGGCAGTGAAAGTGTGATACCAAAACTCCCTGAGGGTTTCCTCAGCCCTGATCCCAGTTTCACAGGTTCCTCCAGCAACTGGTTCATCTTAGAGCCATGGAAAAATCCATACTCTGCCCAGTGCAAGCCCTTGATGTGATACCTTAAGTGGCTGCCTAGAAACAGAGAGCCTAGACAGGAATAAGAATAAAG
>VZRF01014332.1:0-94988 GCA_013396875.1 Vireo altiloquus | reverse complement strand
CTGGGCCGAGCACGCCAGGGCCCCGCCGTGCCCGGACACCCCAAGGCTGTGCCCCACGTCACCCCTGCCAGGTCAGTGCTCATTCCAATGCCTGGATTTTAGCCCTTCATCAGCAACGTGGCTAAAACAGCACAAGGAGCTGCTGCAACAACCTCTTCCAATATCATTTCCAGCTCTAATTTTGCTTTTCATGCCACTTCTCACTGGGAGGGCACTGGCACAGTTGCTCTGACTTCCACAGAATATGAGAATTTATTATACCTGTGAGGGTTTGACTGTAAGCACCTGGCTGCATATTTACAAAAACTAACCAATAAATGATAAATTTTCTCCTCTGAGAAAACCCCCCCAAAATTAGGCTGAGAACAGAATGCTGTTAAAATCAACCACCAATAAAAGCAATTTCCTGATCACACATTTCCCAAGGAAACATCAATTTACATCATCTGAAAATAATATCCAAAATATTCAAAAAGCATAGAAACTGTACACTTAAAAAAAATGAATTGTGTTTGAAAATAATAATCAGGAAGTGGAATAACTACACCCAGTTTTAATGGGTTTAGCCAATGATGTTTTCTTACCCAATATTCTTTGGTTTCCTGTGAATAAAGTGAGCTCCAAGAAGATGAAAGTGGTGTTGTAAGCTACAAGAATTCTACCAGTTAAGCACTTAAATACTCAGAAACACTTAAAATAGAATAAATATACTCTCCTAATATTTCTAGCAAAAAGACTGCAAAAAGAAACTCTGATTAAACTCCTGGTTGTCCATTCTAGTCAGATAGTCTGAAAGCAACAATATTTCAAGCTGTCTCCTGCAGCTTTTGGAAACCACCTGGAATTCTGCAACATTATTAACACTTTTGATCAGGTACAAAATTGATGAGCACCCAAAGAAATGGAGAGATTAAATAACAATTTGCTATTTTCTTTCTTTCCAACAGACCTGCTCCCAAGCATCCACGACAGGTATCCAGGTTCAGCAACACTGCAGATGTGAAATGAGAAGAAAATCTGACACCTTTATTTTAAAAAGTGAAGACAGAAGTTTGCACTATCTTTCAACTCCAGCTGGAGTTCATTTCTATGACAATACTTAGAATTTTTAATGTTTAAAACAGCATTATTTTTAAGAATTCTGAGCTACTGCCTTTGGTGCTGTGCTGTGCTATGGTGCTCTGTATACTTGCTCAGGTACTTGTAAATTATTAATTTATGTTGAATATTTATTACAGTGCAGTGCACTGTAGTAGATATTTTTACCATAGCTGAGTTTTCCTAAA
Source organism: Vireo altiloquus (assembly GCA_013396875.1). Classification (NCBI taxonomy): domain Eukaryota; kingdom Metazoa; phylum Chordata; class Aves; order Passeriformes; family Vireonidae; genus Vireo; species Vireo altiloquus. The sequence goes on along the minus strand of VZRF01014332.1, from coordinate 93,702 downwards.
AAGGAAGCCTTTTTTTGTAATATTTCACTGAACTTGAATAATTCTGCTCTATTGGTCCTATGTAGATTTCTTAGTTTTGATCTATTCTTTAAGGAGTGCTGATACAGATCAATCAAATGTGGAAAGAACTCAATCTCAGTGGTTCATAAGCAACTTTTGAATAAATATGGCAGGGTAAGAAGACAAAATCTCTCCTGGAACTCAGTGAAATACCTGGTATCTGCACACAAGGTGTATTTAACCTGTATTTAACCAAAGTTTCATGCTGTTTGCAGCTGTACTGGAATCTCAGTTTTCATGTTACTGTTTGAAACCTTCCAGAAATCTCTGTGCTAAAAGAGGATGTGTTCTCCCACCTGGGAGAAGTCCTCTCACTGAAGTACTGTATGTCACAGAACTGTATTGTTTGAACCTCATTTTCCTCAAACACAGCCTGGTTAGTACATATTAATGCAGATACCAGGGCTTCCTGTGCCACCTCCTTTTTTTGGTGCTTCAGTAATTAAATTCAACCATCTCATTGTTGTCCTGATTAGACTGGCAGTACATCACACCCAGGGCTGGGGGGAAGCCAAGACCTACAAAGAATTACATTTTAAGAATCAGCTTTTATATTTTATATTTCCTTTGCGTCACTGCTCTGCTTATCACCTGTATTTTGCATATTTACTACTGTTTTGTATTTAACTTCTACAACGTTGCTCTGGGTCTCTTAATTCCCAAATCAAAATGTGTATTTTAATACATAGACTTTGGATTATCAAAAAAAACAAAAAACAAAAAACCAAGTTCATCTCTGCTATGTGATTACACCTGATCTCTTGTGTGCCTTCTCAGTAGCACTGCTGAACACAGCTGTTTCACCTGTAAAAACAACAATTTAGTTGAAACAGAGAAGGGACTATCACCTTTAATAGGATGGTTTCCTCATTGCTTGTGGTTTTTGTTTCCTTAAGCAAAAATAAAAGCATTGATAGAAACTTGCATCTCGCTTCAGGAAGTGTAATTGTATTTCATTTTCCCCAGTTATTCCCCTCAAAAGCAACGCAGACCTCATGTTTATTGATGAACTGAACAAACCAAAATCCACCCCAGCTTAGTTTGGTGCTGAACAGCAAAGGAAAAGCTTCACAAATGTGTTTCAATTCTTAAAGCACCTCCAGCAGCAACAGCAGGGCTTTATGTGTTGAGAATCACAACAGAAGGATGCAAACATCGCAGGCCCAGCAGTGCTGGGGGAACCAAAACGATGCTTTTTATGTACTTTACATATTGTTGTATTTAAAATACTAATTTTTTTGTATCCAAAGTAGGGGGTACCTCCATTTGAAGCAGCCACATGATCTCAGTTTGCTTATTTGAATGATCCCATTTTATCAGAATTCTTCTGCAAACTGCTGAAAACCATGAGATGAAACTGAGTAGTGAAAGAAGGTGACATTAAACACTAAAAAGTTTGTGTTATCTGTATCAGGACTTCTGAATTAGGTAAGACTTAGCATGTGTATAAACTTAAATATGACCAGCCTAGCCAGGCTTAAAAGTATAGAAAATAGGAATATCCACACAGGACACTCAGTTTTGTCCCTGTCACTTCAAGCAGCCACCTCACCTCACCATGTGTCAGGTTTCTCAACTATTCCCACTAAAACAAGCGGCTGGGCCACAGGAATGCAGTGACATGGAATTTAGTCCTACAATTAAGAAGAACATATTAATTAGCAGAATTACCCTCCAAGATAGGGCTAAACGTTGAGATTTCTAGATGTTTGGGGAAAAAAACTCCCGTTCTCTATCTGAAACAAACGTAACAACACTCGGCAGTTCTGTAAAAATGAGTACTATTATTTGACACCAAAAAAAGTTCTTACTGAATAGGACAGGCTGATTTTTTTCACAACAGAACACAGGTGCAATGTATGTAACAGCCATAAAATGTGGAGTCCTTCCAGTCAGCACTTTGCAAATTTTATATATATTTATATATGTATGTATAAAATCAGATGCAAAATTCTACAGGCAGAAAAGCATCTTGTGGGGGAGGGATGGGACAATAAATGCCACAGGGCTACAAGAGATGACTCCAAATGATCCATCAAATCCTTCTTTTGTTTTGGGGAATTCTATCAGTAGTAGCTGGCTGTGAGATGTTTTCACACCTAATTAGTGCCCTCATGATTAGAGATGCAGATGGTGTGGAAAATTCCATGGTGGGAAGCAGGTGAATGGGTTTACATCTGTAAGGGCAGTGTGAGCAAATAAATTACTGTGGGATACACTGGGATGTGAAATCCAAGGTGTGCTCCTCACACAAGTCCTGCCATCAGAAATTCCTCCACCTCCCTGCTCTGCAATCTTTGACTTCTAAATCACCTTTAACAATTAAGGTTACACCAACCTTTAAATCTTCAGTATTTTATGGTTCTCCATTGATCTTCGTGGGAGAGGTTTTTTTATGCTGAATCTTCCTCTCTGTCTTCTCCCACGCCCATATTCCAGCCTCCCACCTCTGGAGCAGCCAAGCTCCCTTCCCAGAGGGAAGGCAGGAACAGAGTGTGCTCTCCCTGAAGCAACGCTGCCTTTATGCTAATCAATAGAACAGTAAGTACAAAACACCAAAGAAAATGAATAAATAGGCAGTAAACAAAAAGAAAATTGCATATTTACCATCTTTCTGCCCATCAAGTCCCTGGGGTTTAGTATTCCTAGATTGTTTGTAAAAGCTAGCAATTATCAGGATAGCAAGATTTATCTTCTTTTAATTTCATGGAATATTTTAAAAGCCTTTTCAAAAGCTCAGAGAAGAAAGAGATACAGAGCTTTTTCCTTTGTTTCAATTCTGGTTTCTTCTGATCATTTGAGTATGCAATATTCTCTTTTATTAACTTCCAATCAAATAACAGCAGTTTCCAATTTAACTGTAAATTACCATGTAACAGTAAACAAATTCATCCTTTATCTTACAAGCACTCTACAAAACATAATTTCCTAAACTCGGTAATGCTGAAACTCGTTCTGCACAGAGACCATCCTTCCACATAACGAGACCCCACAGAAATATGCCCCATAAATTACAGGCAGCTGCCCTTTTCACACAACGCTTATAAGAGAAATTAAAAACCTAGAGCGTATTTAGAACCCTTGCAATTCGGTTCATCCAGGAATTTAATATCCAACATCATCATCACGACAAAAGATGCTTTTCTTTTCCATGACTGTTATTTTTTAAGCAGTGTGCAAGACCACGTGCATCTGTAGAGGTGAGCAAGACATTTTTATGCTATACCACGTCTCAATTTTTACATATTTAAATTTATAGCTTTTAATGTACTTAGGAAAAACTGGTGAAGGGTCTGGAGCCCCAGGAGGGGCTGAGGGAGGTGGGAAAGGAGCTCAGGCTGGAGAAAAGGAGGCTCAGGGGGGACCTTGTGGCTCTGCACAACTCCCTGACAGGACCTAGCAAGGAATAAGGGGCAGGAGGAGAGGAAATGACCTCAGATTGCACCAGAGGATATTTGGATTGGATATTGGGAGAAAATTCTTGCCTTAAAGAGGGAGTGGAGGAGATAAGGGCATCTTTCTGCCCGTGTGTTCTCACTGCTCCGAAAACCCATAGCAAAAATTAAAGTTCAGCCCAACAGATTGCATTTTGTATGTGCCTTTCCTTGGCATGGCACCGATGGGAACAGCTGGAGGTACTTCCAGGAGATTTTCCTTCTCTTAGACAGAGAAAGGAGACGTTTGCCACATTAAAGCAGTCTCGTTAAAGCAGGAAAAGCCTCGCGTTGAGGGGAAAAGCCACGAGCTGTGCTGAAAGCTGAGCAGGTTGAGCACAGAGAGAGGATGGAGCAGCCCCACAACACCCAGGCAGTGCCATCAGGCAGGGATCCTCCCACAGCAGCTGAGTTCCAGGGAATTCCAGGGATTTCAGGGCAGGAATTCAGCACAGCCAAGGAGCTTTACCTGCCCCGAATTCCAGGGAATTCCAGGGATTTCAGGGCAGGAATTCAGCACAGCCAAGGAGCTTTACCTGCCCCGAATTCCAGGGATTTCAGGGCAGGAATTCAGCACAGCAAAAGAGCTTTACCTGCCCCGAATTCCAGGGAATTCCAAGGACTTCAGAGCAGGAATTCAGCACAGCACAAGAGCTTTACCAGCCCTGAACTCCAGGGAATTCCAAGGATTTCAGAGCAGGAATTCAGCATAGCACAAGAGCTTTACCTGCCCCGAATTCCAGGGATTTCAGGGCAGGAATTCAGCTCAGCACAAGAGCTTTACCTGCCCTGCATGAGGCTCAGTTGGCTTTGGGCACCCGCAGCACACAGGGCACTGAAAGGTCAGGTTTAGCCACGGTGCCAAGGGCAGAACATTTAAAAATGTTAATTTAAAGCCACTCCTGTGCCCTGCGGGGTTTGGCAAATCTGCAGGAGCAGGGCAATCAGTGCCTGCAAACCATTCCCACCGCAGCCAATGCAAATGTAGGAGTGCTGCTCCTTTTTTTGACATTATTGATGTGTGAACCACCCTGTGGGGAGGCAATCAATGAGTGCTTATGCCATGTATTAGATTATGCTGGAGGAAAGGACTGCGGGTTTTTTCTGTTGGTTTTTTTTTCTTTTTTTTTAAGCAACTTGAATTTTGCTTTTCTCAGTGCTTGACTAGGCAATCTTGATGTTACTTGATATAAAGACGCATAAAACTACTTTTTAAACCCCCAAACCATCACTTTCAGGAACAGATCTGAAAATACCTCAGATCATTTATATCTTTATCATGTATCATTTGCTTTTATTTAGCAAATATGCCAGATAATTTTACTGTTAAAACTGTAAATTACTACTTCATTCCAAAACCCAAAAGCTAAAATAGATCTCTATATATTTTTTTTACAAAGATTCATCAATTTAGCCTAATTTTCCGTAAGGCTTTTAGATGTCTTAACAAACTGAACATATTTTTCACTTCTAGAGCTGCTGCTAAATTTGCTGCACAAGCAGCTCATGGTTTGAAGCAAAGAAACATCTCCTTGGAAAATTTAAAGATGAGTCTTAACAAAGTTGGGTAAGAAATGTGAATTTTTTGCTTATTAAAGGGACAGTCATGAAAGCAAAAGAGGTCTTGAAGAAAAAAAAACTAATCAGCATTTAATTTCCAGCAGCTTAAAGACATTTTGTAATATCCCCAGGGGAATGCCAAAAAAGTATGTTTGTTTATTGGAATTTCTTGCTTTCCATCTAACTCTGTGTGCAGGAGGGTTCTGGGCTTGTTCTAGGAGGACAGTGCCTGAAAATGCCATGGCTGCACTTAAATACAGAAGGAGATGCTGAAGAGGAGGCTGAGCTCCACAATTTAAAGTGCCAAGGACCCAGAAATCTGAATAATGGAGGTGAAACAGGCAAGTTACAGCACTTGGGGCCAAATATTCATATTTTCACGTTCTTGATAGGAAAAATCAAAGTTCTCTGAGGCATCATCTCTAAGAGGGGAAATTGCAGCTTTTCTCTTCGTTTTTCATTCTTGACTTCTAGCAGATTGACCAAGCTCCAAACAAGCAAAAATCACAACAAATAGAAAAGGAAATACATTTAAAAAATAAACCCAAAGCCAGAAAACCTCTATATAGAGAGAATTTATATCTGCCTGTGAAAACTTCCACTCTTTTATAATATTGAAAGGCAAAGAGGAAAGAATTTCCCTTTACACAATAAAAAACACACCTGAGCAAATGATGTCTCCCACTGGCTGCTGCAGGCCTGGGTTCCTCCTCCTGCAGCCCCAGCAGCACAGAGTGGAAAAATCACCCTAAATCCTGTTTGAAAGGTGGAATCTCCATCCTCCACCCATCTAATCCGGGGTGCTGCTGCCTGGAATTAAACTATCAAGTAAGGTTTTAACAAAGCATAAAGCACCAAAGTGCTTTAATACCCCTGTTGCTCCTTCCAGCCCACACAAGGATGCAAAGTAGAGTCACTGCATTGGTACAGAACCCATTTAATTTGATTTTAGCACTCAGTAAAGCAGTAATTAAAGCCCAGTAACTTGGAAACTGCAACAAGTAGATGGCTTGGGAGAATTTTTAGGCGGTCTGCACGAGATATACATATTTATATTAAAATGTAGGTCAGGGACAGCTGCAAAAATTAATCAAATTAATCCTTGTTTATCACAAGCATAATTGGAAGTGCACTAGGAATATATGAAAAATATATTCATTCAATGAACGCATTCAGTTTGTAGAATTTTTTTCCCTAAAAATGTTTTTTGGGCACATTTTGGACTATCCCTTCCTTTCCAGTTACCTTCAAGCTATTACCTTTAATTACTAACCTAAATTAAACCAAAATAACAGCTCTGAGGACAGAAAATTGTGTGGATTTAACACAGCAGGGAGATTTCATAGACTTCCAGCATTCTCCAGCATTCAGTAAGACATACCAAACCACAGGGCAATGGCTTTAATGTGATTTCTGTGTTTTTATCCCTCTGAAGCTGGAATTTCCAGGGCCAAGCAGGAAAATGTCCTGCTTTGTCCTTCCCCACAACCCAAAGGGGAGCAGGACCATGGCCAGGCTTGGGGGTCTCTGTTTCAGCACTACCCCCAGAGCACTGTCTGCCCCTAAAATGGGCACATTTCCTATTTAGTTACCCTCAAGAAACTCTACAACCTCAGCCCTTCCACATCCAGCAAAGCCTCTCTTCACATATTCCCTCTTTATCACTTCTGGGTTGTTTTCCTGCCGTTCCTTCCTTGGTTTTGTCGTGTCCCCTTTGTGCTCTGGTGTCTGTTTGACAGGCTTGTGGCTGCCCCAGCCAATTTTATCTAAACCCTCTGGATGAATGAGTTCTTCTCCCCTCCTCATTCCAGCCAGCCTTGTCTTCTGAGCATTCTCTTTGTTTTTCCAAGACTCCAGCCATTCCCACGGCAGCACCATGCCCAAGGACTCACTTGGCATTTCTGCAGGCAAGGAGAGCCCCAGGTCCCTAAAGCACACGGTGAGTAGAGCTCAATTGCTGTGCCAGGCCAGAGGCTAAAGCCAAATTCCAGATTAACCACTTGAATAACTCCCAGTGCCAGCTTTCAACCCCAGACTAGAGCAACACAAATTTTGCTGGGGCACAATTCTCCTGCCAGACCATTTAAATTTTTTTCAGCCATCCAGACCAATCCCAAACCTTAAGGTGTTTACAGAGGAAGATTTTATAAAAACCTCTCTAGGGAATCTCTTCTCTTTTTTTTTTCCTTTCTTTTCTAGCCCTCTTTTGTGTCTGGTTTCTGTGATGAAGCTTTGCAATCTCAGACGAACACCATAAGTCTCCAGGAGCACCACCATGAATAACAGAAAAGATAGTTAAATGGATTGATTGGGATAGATGGATTACACTGTCAGGATGTTCCCAGTTCAGATTTCTCTTCTCCTGCAGCTTTGACTTTTCTCCACCATTGAAATCCCCTGAGATTCTCTTTATTCTGTGAGGTGGCACCCAAGCACCACCTCAGCACTTCCTGTTTACATCCCCTCCATTGCTGAAGTTTCCCATGGCTGTAATTGATGCCTTAGGTTTGAACTTTTATATTTTTCCAACCCTGCAGTGCCCAGTGTAACTCTGCAGGTCCCTGGAGCTCGTTCAGTGCTGTTCTCTCATGCTCACACTGACATAACAAAGCCTCTCCAGCTCGCTCTCCAAGGACACCCAGACCCTCCTGGGCCCAACAACTGCAAACCTTCATCTTGGGGAGAGGGGGGCAAGCTTGGGCAAATTCCATCCTTGCCTGGCTTCTGCTTGGGCAATTGATGCTGCTATCAAAGTGGGAAGAACTCGGGAGCTGTCATTGTCCATTTTGGGATGCACTGAGGCAGGAGCCTCTGAAGGCCTTTCAAATAAATCCTTCCTTTATTCCTGTCTGGTCTCTGTTTCTAGGGAGCCATTTAAGACATCATAACAAAGCCTGATTTTTCCAACAGGAGGTCTGGTTACTGCTGGAACTTGATCTTATTCACTTCTCATTTCACCACTTCAGCCGATGGTGACAATTCCCCAAAAACTACAATTGCTGAGCCAGTTCTTCTCCCAGCAGCAAATTCAAATCACAGATGCTTTAATTTATTTTTTGTGGGACTGAGGGCTCCTTGAGGGCCCAATTAATGTGAGGCTCATCCAAGTCAGCATTTTCACCAATTCCAGTAGAATGGGTGCAGCTACAAGCACTTCACACCAAAAAATAGAGCCCAACTCTCTATAGAAATCTGTGAGCCAGCCACAATGGAAACCAAAGTCACAACAACCCCTACCCTGAGGGACAATATAGCCACTAGAGTGTCAGAGTGCTTTAAATACAGATATTAAATTAATTTGGTGATTTTATTCATGGTGAACAGAGCTCAGCTCATCAGGTACCAGAGAACTTGGGTACCTCTCTTAGAGAATGTGCTTGTCCCAAGTACTGAGGCTGGAGACCCTGGTAGGGGTTATGTGAGGCCATTTGGGGTCACTTGAGGTCATTTGGGGTTACTTGAGGTCATTTGGGGTTATTTAAGGTCATTTGAGGCCCTGACCGGAGTTACTTGAGGTCATTGGAGTGGGTTTTTTATTGATCCAGGGGTTACTTGAGGTCACTGAGTCCCTGGTAGGGGTTGCTTGAGGTCATTTGGGGTTACCTGAGGTCATTGGAGTATTTTTTAATTGGTCCAGGGGTTACTTGAGGTCATTTGGGGCCCTGGCTGGGGTTACTTGAGGTCACAGAGGTTACTTGAGGTCATTGAAGTATTTTTTAATTGAACCAGGGGTTACTTGAGGTCATTTAGGGCCTTGACTGGGGTTACTTGAGGTCACAGAGGTTACTTGAGGTCATTAGGGTCTTTTTTAATTGACCCAGGGGTTACTTGAGGTCATTTGAGGCCCTGGTAGGGGTTACTTGAGGTCACTTGGGGTTACTTGAGGTCATTGGAGTGATTTTTAATTGATCCAGGGGTTACTTAATGTCATTTGAGGCCCTGGTAGGGGTTACTTGAGGTCACTTGGGGTTACTTGAGGTCATTGGAGTGATTTTTAATTGATCCAGGGGTTACTTGAGGTCATTTGGGGCCCTGGCTGGGGTTACTTGAGGTCACAGAGGTTACTTGAGGTCATTGAAGTATTTTTTAATTGAACCAGGGGTTACTTGAGGTCATTTAGGGCCTTGACTGGGGTTACTTGAGGTCACAGAGGTTACTTGAAGTCATTAGGGTCTTTTTTAATTGACCCAGGGGTTACTCGAGGTCATTTGAGGCCCTGGTAGGGGTTACTTGAGGTCACTTGGGGTTACTTGAGGTCATTGGAGTGATTTTTAATTGATCCGAGGGTTACTTAATGTCATTTGAGGCCCTGGTAGGGGTTACTTAAGGTCGTTTGGGGTTACTTGAGGTCATTGGAGTGATTTTTAATTGTTCCAGGGGTTACTTGAGGTCATTTGGGGTTATTTGAGGTCATTGGAGTCCCTCATAGGGGTTACTTGAGGTCATTGTAGCCTTTTTTAATTGATCATGGGGTTACTTTAGGTCATTTGGGGTTACTTAACAGGCAGCCCAGGTAGCACAGATGCTGCCTCTGGACTTTGCTGTCCAGAACATCCACCCAGGACTGCAGAGACAGCCACCAGGAGAGCTGGACATGGGGGCACTCATCACACTTGGGTCAAGGTCCCTCAAGTCCCACAGATTTGGACTTCTTGACTGGAAGAAAAGGAAGAANCATTTGAGGCCCTGGTAGGGGTTACTTGAGGTCACTTGGGGTTACTTGAGGTCATTGGAGTGATTTTTAATTGATCCAGGGGTTACTTAATGTCATTTGAGGCCCTGGTAGGGGTTACTTGAGGTCGTTTGGGGTTACTTGAGGTCATTGGAGTGATTTTTAATTGTTCCAGGGGTTACTTGAGGTCATTTGGGGTTACTTGAGGTCATTGTAGCCTTTTTTAATTGATCATGGGGTTACTTGAGGTCATTTGGGGTTACCTGACAGGCAGCCCAGGTAGCACAGATGCTGCCTCTGGACTTTGCTGTCCAGAACATCCACCCAGGACTGCAGAGAGTGCAGAGACAGCCACCAGGAGAGCTGGACATGGGGGCACTCATCACACTCGGGTCAAGGTCTCTCAAGTCCCACAGATTTGGACTTCTTGACTGGAAGAAAAGGAAGAAAGGGAGCCCTTGGCCACCAGCAGCCAGGGACAAGGAGCTCTAGTGATTGATGGGCTGCTATGAACTGTCTTTGTCTACTTTATTCTCTGTATTTCCTTGCCTCACCTCATGCAGGCACCTGACGTGGAAAAGTCTGGAGGGGGTGTTTCAAATGTTCCAGGTTGTTAAAAAGGGTTAAATAAATAATAACTAGGGCTTGTAAAGACAAATAGAGAAAAAAGAAGAGGGATTGAGAGGATGTGTGCTGATGTGTTTACACACAATTCCATGGGTGAAGGGAAGGGTGTTAGCAGCTTTGAAATGGGTCTGGATGTCTCTGCTGTCTGTGGGCAGCAGGTTTGGTGCAGAGCCTGGACAGCCTTGGATCCTGAAAGAGACATGTGGGGTCTGCACAAGGCTGAGCTTCTGAACTTTGGGGTATGTGTGAAAAACGAGGTTCACTCTCCTGGTAAAATTCAAAAGGTTTAATAAAAATATAATGGGAAACAGAAATAAAGGGTTAAAACAGCCAGGTGCTTGGCATGCTGCCAAGAGCTCATCTGCTGTCTTGGAGACGCTCTTTATATACCTTTTTCTATTACATCGCCCTGGTGTATATTCAAACTTTTCTGAGAACCAATTTCCATATCCCAGGAAATATTTAGCATGGCTCCTCCTTGGGTCTGCCTTTTTAGTGCAGTTCTTGGCTGTGGTTTTATCATCACCTCCCCCTTGGGCTGTGGTCCATACTTTGTTACAGACAGTGAGTGTTGATGATGACACACCAGCAGCAGGGTCCCCATCATGTGTTCACTGGATGTTATCCCAAGCAAGCAAACAGTTCAAGCATACTATCAGCTGTCACCATTACCATGTTTAAGTTTTGTTAAGCAAAAAAAAAACACCTATATCCTTACGGCAGAGCTAAAAAATATGTATATCTTTACAGCAAAGTTATTTTAACATTATACATACAGCATCCATTTTAGTATTTGAGAAAAGCCAATGTTATAATATGTGTTTATAACAGGGTAAAACAGTGGGTTCAAGGAGGGATATGTGGCAGGTAGTCAGGGCAGGCTGTGCCTTCCTGGTACCTCAGCATTGGGGAAGGAGTTTAGGATTAAAGGAGGCTGTGCCCTCCAAAACCGAGAGAGAGAGAAAACCCCACAGGCTGTGCCCCAGTGGCCTCTCTCTATTCGAATAAAGTTTCAGGACTCCTCTGTCTCCTTTTCTGACATAAACCTCCAGTGTTTGTGGGTTTTCCTGACACACTCTGGCTCAGCATGAGAAAAGTCTCTCAGCAGCGAGTGCTGAACAGGAATTTTCCCAAACTTCACCTCTCAGGACATGTTTCCCTCCAGCAATGCCTCCCAGAGAACTGCAGGTCCCAGTAAAAATCTCTTTTGTTTTGTCTCCTCTAAAGTCATCAATCCATAAGCAGGCAGTGCTGTACAGCAGTGCACATGCTTTTATTAAGTAATAAAAATTATATAATTTAAAAAAACTCAGCCATGGAATTCCTGGTGCAGCAAAAATCCAGCAGAATTGATTTATTAAGACAGAAACTCTGGAACCTCCCGATGGCTGGGACAGTAATACCCAGTAAATAAGAATAATTGTGCTCCTAATTGTGCTCCATCTTGCTCCCCAGAGCAGAGTCTTTGCTACCAAACCTCCATTCCAAGGTTTTCCTCCTCCTTCCCTCACCCCAGGGAGCTGCCAGAACCAATTCACCACAAGCTCAGGTTGATTCTGGAAGTGGAGGGTTGGGAGTTCAGGGACACAGAATTTCACACAACTCAACTCCTAAACAAGGCAGCATGGGGAAGAGGGGATCTGTGAGGGAAGAGGAAAAACCACCCTCAGTTCCACAAAATAAATGCAAAACTAAAATCTATCCCACGAGTTTGAAGAGACTCCCATACTATTATCACACACTATCCTGACCATCTTTGAGAAAAACATTAGAAAAACTTCATCTTATCCAACACTTGCCCAGCCCTCTCTGGCCCCTTGCACTCCTGCAGGAGCCTCCATCAAGCTGATTTATTTATTTTTTAATCTCAGCTTGTTTTACAGGTCATCAATTTCATTTCTCAGTGTTCTAGGTGCTCCCCTCTTCTCAATTAGGATAACACTTCATCCATCAGTTCTTATCTCTGAATCTCCAGCTTCTCATTCAGACACCCAGCAGTCTTGATCAGAGCTTGCCAGCACCTTATCAGCTGCAAGCACATTGATTTCATTACACCACCCATTTGCTAATATTTACTCAGCCATTACTAAATACATCCAATTTCGTTTGCTAACACTCCTTCGTGCCTGTTGTGAAACCAAATCCAGGCAATCCTGCCTGTCTCCTGTTTCATGGAAACCTGCAAATAAAACTAAATGTTGTACTTTGATTAAAAATGTGGATTATAAGCAAGGAAGTTTCCCTATTATATCCTGTATCAACTCCTAATTTCCTGACACCCTGTGAAGGAAAGCTAAAGAGAGGAAGTCTAATTACCAAATCACTACAATGGAAGCTGCACTGCCCTAAAGACTTAGAGGTTATTCCAGTTATTGCTATGATATTAGCAGGGGTTTATCTCCTGCTTTATTTTTCGGTCAGAATTACACAATTCTCCACTTTTCTGAACCCATGCCATTGCCATCATTCTTTTGGGCAAATGAGTTTCCATTAAGCAGCAGCCCTCCTTTGCCCAGAGGATTCAGGAATGTATCAGTGCAGGATTAAGGAGAGGATAAAAATGAACTTGCTCACATTTGGGACAATGCTGCCTTCCCTGCAAGACACAGAGATGAAACACTTCCATTTCAGCACCATCAATCACCAGGCACTACCAGGACCTTGTCCTCCACCTGCAGCCATGTGAAAAGCTGTGTGACCTCCCAGATCTCTGCCTTCCCAGGAAGCACCCGCTGAGCTCAGGTACTTCATCATATCCAGGTGACCTGCAAAAGCAGCCAACATCATTGCTAAAAGTACAGAAGAAAAAGAAATTAACCTGCTGCAAAATCAAGACATCATTGTCACCATTAAAAAAACATTAAGTGTGTTCAATGCCAGGTCAAATTCTGAGCAAAAATGTGCCAGTGGTAACCCAAGTCTAACGTGGGTGAGGTCTGAAAATATTTGACCTCTTAGAAGCAAGGAATAACACCATAAATGTATTTTAAACCCTCGATGCACTCCTAAGAGCTGTCTGAAATCTCTGCCTCACTTCAGGAGAGGGTGAGAGGCAGACAGGCCCAGAAACAAACACTGAGAAATCCACATCCAAATTCCAGTTCTCCTACTGCCTTCACTACACATTAGTCCATAAAAGGGATGTCATTACACCCACCCTTTCCACCAAATATTCTTCTTCCTACTGAATCCCCAATCCCCACTCTGGCACAAGGGTGTGACTTTTATATTTCCAGACACCAGCTGGGAATTACTGATACCTAAAGGATCTGGGCTTATGTCTTGGTTCCAAAACAGACAATGGCTCTGAAATTATCTTTCCCCTTGGGTAAATTCTTAAAGCACCCTTTTCACACTTAAAATCCAAAGGTGTTTATGATTTTATTCACCAGAAATTTGTCACCTGTTGCTGAAGGCTGGTGTCTTCCTCAGAGTCCTTCACAGGCTTTAACACTGAGTGTGTGCCCTGGAACAGCTTCCAGCAGCTGTTTGATGCCTCCAGCAGCTCTCTAATCACCCATTATCTCCAGCACAAGTGGTGAGATCTTCGCCTCTGCACCTTTCCTTCAGCGAATGTCTGCACCTGCCTCAATCACAGCATCACAAAAGCAGCAGGGGGGGCTCCACTCCCACCCCCACTCAAAGCAGGGTCAGCTCTGAGGCCACATCAGGGATTTATCCAGTTCACACTTGGGAAACGCAGGGATGGAGAGGAGGCACAACCTCTCTGTGCTCCCCATCCTGTTTGGCAGAACAGCCCTCCTGGGGAAGGGCTTTTTCTCACACCCAGCCAGAAACCTCTCCTGCTCGAGTTCATGTCTGCTCTCAGCTTGTCAGGGGACTTTCAACATCTATAGGACCAGACAGAGTCAAGTTTAAAACTTTACCAAGTGTGTGTTTTGCATTCTCATCCTTCCTCCCTTCTAACTGAACGCTGTGCCTCAGGTGCTCCACCCACACCAGTGGTTCCTGGCTGATCCACGTCTTTCTTTAGTTTAAAATCCCTCTGGTTCTCCAAACCTTAACCAGAAATGGGAAATAAAAATAGATACAAGGATTTGGTAATAAATAAATAAAACAAAATAAAAATACTGTGAAAGAACCCTATAATATTTTAGCACCTCACCTAAAGAAATAGCTCGACAGAGATGATTCTTTTACTTTTTTTCCTAAATGGTTAAAAGATCAGCTCATTGTGCTGATTTTCAGCTGACATCCTCTGTCAGCATGACTCTTCTGTCCCTCAGGATGGTACCACAGCAGCTGTCACATAATATTACATTTTACATATTTTATACATAGTTATATACATATATATCACAGAATTCCAGAATGGTTTGGGTTGGAAGGGACCTTGAAGATCATCCACTGCCATGGCCAGGGACACCTTCCACTAGTATCTTAAAATTTATAAATGCAGGACTTAAAAAATCTTCCAGGTGATCAAGTCCAGCCTCCTGCTGTTGCAACCAACCATATTATTTTATGCCTTTCAAAAATTTAGCACAGAGATTCCTCAGGGTAATGAGAATTTCACCCCTGCTAGCTGAATAGCAACTCCAAAAACCACCCTGTGCTTATGTAGAAAACCTATTTGCACTGAGAGAAGTCTATTTTTTTGGTTCTTTGCATTACACTCAGGCCCAAATCTGAGAGGTGATTAATTATCTGTATTTATCTCTCAGAGGTTACAATTAACAAAGCTGTAGGAGTATCTCAATTAATGAGTCTTCAATGCAATGCTTGGCCAAATGATATTCAACCACATCAAAACCAAGTTCCAGCTATATTTATTTTTTCGCTTCTAAATGAGAAGTCATTTATATTTATCACAGTGCTTTCCCAAATATTGGGATGTTTTTGATCCCACCAGCAAGCAGAACAACCCTCATGGAAATGTGTCAGTGACACTCTGGTTAAGCTCACAATAAAACCTTGTGGTCTTGGATTTAGCAACACAGAATGTCATTCAAAACACAACATTTTACTGCCTCACCCAGTCACTGATGTAATAATTTTATACCACATCAATACATTTACTAAATGTGTAGTAAAAATGTAAATGAAGCAAATCCAGCTCAAAGCAGCGTTTCAAACCCTGGCTCTTGGTTGCAAATATCTGCTTTGACAGAGATGAAAACCTGACACAAAACTTGTTTTTTCCAAGCAGAGACAGACAATCATAACATCCACTTCTTCAAGAAATGCAGGAGAAATGTCACAAATTTTGAGACAATATAAGAGTAAAGAAAATATTCACAAAAGGATGACCCCAGCAGTTCTTGGAACACATTCATCAGTCCAAGAATGATGGACAGGCCATGAAAGGAAGCAGGACACAGCATTCCCTCAACAATCTATCAAATTTCCAGGCAGGACAGCACAGCTGCATGTGAGGCTTCAAACTGCCCAGTAAAACCAGCACTGGCTGCCAAAATACTGGGAAGGTCAGCAGAAGGCAGTGGGCAGACACCTGGATGCTCCAGGGGGAAGAGCTCCTGGAGTCGTGTGAGTGTCCCAGCAAACAGGACAGAATTCCAGCATCAAAATTCCAGGGAGAAAAAACTTCTGAGGATGACCAGAGGCGGAGGAAGAAGAAGCCGAGAGAGAGTTCACACAACTCTCAGCAGAATTGAGGTGCTCAGCACGGGACTGCTGGAGGCCAACAACAATTTTGTCAAGCTCCTGTCTCCGGTGAGCTCGGTGATTGCCAGCCCCGGGGCTGTGCCACACAATGCTGCAATCAGCACACGAGGATTTTTATGGATTCACAGCTCCAGGAAGGAACTGCTGAATCCCAAAAGGAGCCTTTTTGCGCTGAGGTTTTGTGATTTCTGAGCTGCCCTGGCCGAGCTCCTTTAACCCCCAGGATGGAGGTTTGGTGACTGGAAATTAAAGATACCATTACCCACTAGAGAACCGTGGGAATAAAGCGACATTATTTGGGTGGTCTGCAGACAATTCCTTAAATTCTGTGGAGGAAAAGCAGTGCCTAATGCAGATTGATTTAATTCAGAGCCACTCTTCCTTCAGCATTCTGCTTTTAACCAGAGCTGCTGCACACTGAACTCACCTGCCAGAGCTACTTAACTGCAGCTCTTTAATCCTGCAGTAAAAGGGACTTAAAACCTGACCTACACCAAACAGCAGCTGGCATTTGACTACAGTTTGGGTTTTCAGTGAAAACGGCACAATTCCACTTGCAGCTACAAGGGAAGATAATCAGTAGGACGCAGAGCAGAGTGTACAGTGAGGTACAGTGAGTATTTGCTTTTGATAACAGAAAAACAGCTTTTCTTCACAAAATCCACATGAAGGGGAGAGGTCTGACACTGGGAAGGTCCCTGCTGATTACCTGGATGTTAAGGGGAAGTCGCGAAGAGTTTAGCTTGGGACAGACAGGTTTCAATAAAGATAATAATTCCGTTTGATTTCTTTCTTTGCAAATCTGAGAATACATGCGTGGATTAGAGAAGGGAAAAAATATCATTATTGGTTAGAGGCGAGTGCCTACAGACCTTCAGAAGGACATAAAGAACACAGAGCAGAATTCTCCTCTCTTTAGATTAGTTTGTATGGTCTCTCTCCATCACATACAAAAATAAATTCTCAGTATACCTGAATTTCCACTTTTTTTATTCCCTCCCTTTTAGCTCAGTATGGATGCCTGCAGAGTAAGTTTTATCTAAAATTTGCAAACACAACAGCTAAGCCTGATATAAAAGGAAGATACACTGATAATTGAATTTTGGAAGCACAATAGCATCTCATTGATGGTGTTTTAACATTGTAACAGCAATTATAATGTAAATGAAATTTACAGAACATCGTGTAACACCATTATTAAAACATTTAAACAACATAATAAAGCTATTTAGCACTTCTAAATCTGTTCTTTCAGGCCAGAACATTTTCTTACTCTCCTTGAATTATTAAAAAATAAAATTTTGCCACATTGTAACAGCCAATGGAATTATTCTCCATCCATTGCTTCTCCTCTGGAAAGCAAAGCACAAAGGGTTTTTTCCAAAATATAGTTGGACACATTCACTCTCTTTACACAGCATTAAGCCACTGCTGTAGAAGATTAATCTTAATGTTTATTAATATAATGCTCTAATATTTAGTTTTACGTTATTTCTTCAACAACAGAACCCCAATTCTCAGTTTGCTGTTTTGTGTGACAAGTAATTCAAAGCTCTGTAAGATCTGATATCACTATTATGATCAAATATTGCAGATATCACATTCTTCAGAGACTTCGAAATGGCTGCAGAGCCTGTCTTAAAAAATACCTTTTAAAGGAAACAAATGAGGATCAAATTAATGATTTTTAAGAGCTGTCAATTATTTTTAACTTCTTTTCACTAAAAAAGGAGGAAAAAGGAAACAAAGGAAACAAAAAAACAGGATCAAAATAGTTATTTTTAAGAATTGTCAATTATTTTCAACTTCTTTTCACTAAAAAAAACGCCATACAGATCTTATGATTGGATTTTACATTTGTGTGGTTCTTTGTGTTGATCAGCCAGGTAACCCAAGGGAATTATTTTTCAGGTAAATACCTGACACTGGAATAGTCCCTGGATGGTGTGGAGAGGCCCTGGACAGCCACATCACGGATGGAGAGGGGAAACAAGGACAAGGAAAGCTCAAAGAAAAAAGCTGCAAACCCAAAATACGAAGAACAAACCTAGAGGCAAGGGCAAAACAAAAGATAAGAACAGAACAACTGAGCACAGCTGCTGCAAAAATTACTTGCAAGGAGGATGAAAAGGAAAGGAGATACGGAAGGGAACAAGACTGGAGAGAAAAGGAAGGGAAGGAGAATAAATCACTCCAAGTTTTGTCAAGTTGAGGTTTTGTGTTTCACTCTTGTATGTCTTTGGAAAAGTTTGCAACTCCACTGCAAATGAGGAGTCAGAAAGGGGAAGAAGGGCAAAATCTCAACTCAAAAGTGGAGATAGAAATGAAAGTAACAGAGAGGTTGTGGAAAACAAATAGAAATAATGAAGAGCTGTGGAGGAGAGGAAGGAAAGAGATGATGGAGAGTCTCTTCCCTCCCCGGTGCACAGTGGAAGATGGGTTGAAATCACCCTGGATGGTGGGAAATTCTGACTTGATGTAAGGAAACAATTTATTTTACCATGAAAGGGCAAAAAACTGAAACTGAAACACAGAGAATCTTCAAAATTCAACTGAACAAGACCTGGAGCTGGATCCAATCTGAGCCAAAGGCTGGAGCCAGTGACTTCTGAGGGTCCCTTCCAGCCCACAGGGTCTGTGGTTCTACCCCAGAACCACCTGTCAGAGTGGAGAGATCTCCAGGGTTTGCTATAATTCCTACAAGAAATGAATCTTTCCACTGGAGGGATTAAATAAGTTTTTCCCTTGGTTTCACACAAGAGATGTGACCTTTTGCAGGAAATGTGATTATCAGGTGAAGACAATGAAGCTGGGAGGGTGAAGGTCACATCTTTGTCTTTTGAAATAAATTCTTGATGTATAATCTGAGCTGCTCAGTCACAAATGTGCAGGCAGTGCTACTGCAGGGTGCTAACACCTTTATTTTCAGAAAAGAAGGCAGTGAATAAATGATGAGCCCATTGGTGGAGACATGCACCAATTAACCAGCAGCAGCTGTTTGTCTTCTTTTCTTAGGGTACAATTGATTAAAATTGCATGCTTCATTTAAACAGAATTCTCTTGTACTTCACCAAAGGGGGAGAGCAAACTTCTCTTCTGATTTATAGAACGTTTTTCCAGCTGAATACAAATTAGAAACCCATTCTGCTTTGTTGTTTGTAATGTGCAGACATGATTCGAAAAACCAGAGGTAAAATATTTTGAGTGTTAATCAGACATAAACTGTAACAAAGCCCAGTTTTTTCAGGCCTAAACCATCCTTCCTCTCCTACTTATTTCACGTGTGTGGATTTGCACAGATATGAGATATCTACAGCAAAACTGCTCAAGAGACTTCTGCTTTGTGCTGGTGTGAGATATAAAAGCTCAAATGCAGTTAAAAAGTGTCCAAACTGGGGGCAAAATCTGATGTTGACACCTCAGCCCTTCAATGAGGTCTCGAAGGCAGAGATGCACTGACTGAGGGCTGAAATAATGAAGTACACAGCAGAAACAAGGTGTACCTTTGGGACAGGGGTGATTAATCTCTGCAATAATTTACCTTCTACTGCAGTGGATGCTCCACAGTTGTTCCACTTCAGCCATGAGCAAGAATTTGAAAAGAAAATCCTGTTTTGGGTTATGGCAGAGAGGAGATGCTGCCTGGGGTGGTCTGAGCAACATGTCCAATACTTCTCAGCTAAAAAAATCACTGTAACCAAGCTCTGAATACTTGGGAAGCTGAAGGTTTCTAACAACTGCATGAAGAAATAAATCTCAGCTTTGCAAACTCTGCTTCAAAACAAATTAATCTACTTAAGCTGTCTTTATTGCACCTAAGTCTCAAATATTCCATACAACATTATCAGTTTAAAGCATCTGTAAAAACATATATTCGCATTTTAGGAGAGCTCTCCTTCATTGTGGAAAAAAACCCTGCAATTCCAACTTGGAGATTAAATGAAAAAGGCTCCTGGTAAAAAAGTAATTCCTGAAGTCACTGCAGGTGTTATCTAAAAATATGCAAAACCAGGACTTCAGACAAACTTGAGAATGGGTTGGCTGGTTCCAAGCAGATGTTATTCAAGCCTAAGAATCTCTATTAGAGGAAAAAAGGGCACTTACAGTTTTCATTGTGAATGATTTTCATATCCTCCTGGTTGCTGAGCATCCCCCACTGCCAGAAGTTACTCTGGGTGCTGAGAAAACTCTTCCTACAAACGACCTCATCCCACTGGGCACCTTCAGCACCCATTTTTCACAACTTCCAAAGTTGTTATAAACATATTCAAGGCGAAATAGTCACTGACCCGTGGCTCTGACACCTGAAAAGAAATGCAAATATATTCTCAATAAAAATTCTAAGAACGTGCATGTCTAGACTTCCATTGATAGAAACCTGGGATCATAATCATGCTCTTCCTCAATCCAGAAGGCCTGAGAAAATCCACATAAAAGTACACAGATGCTTCTCCACCTGCTCACCTTGGACAACCAGTACTTGGCTGAGGAATAAAAAGATTTTAAAAATCATTTTAAAAAAATAAAAGAAGGAAATCGAGCCACATTTTGTTCATCATTTTTTAAATTATGTCAGGCAGCACTCTAGAGACTTTTATAACTATAATTTAATCTACATTGTAACTTCAGTCCATATTAGTTAACCTGAGTATTAAAGTAAAATTATATGTTTTCCCTCATGCCTGCTCAGAAAACACATTTCTTAAGCTTTTTTTTTTTTTTTTTAATTTAAACCTATAGAAGGAGACCTAGAATTGAATTCTAATTTCATTAGAATTTAAAATTTGCCCTTTTTTCTGGTAGGGAACAAAGGGAAAACTGGACTATCGTGAAGAATCCTTAAAGGCTGCTGACCTTTAATCCATGTCTGTAGGACACTCTTGGTTCACAACCTGCAGCACATCTCTGAAAAGAAAAGGAAATTTAATTTTTTTCCTTCAAATATCCCAGAGATTTCAGCACGGAGCAAGTGATCAGAGATGTCCCTCCAATGTTTCCCAAACATTTGCTTTATCCCTCAAAAGAAAATCTCAGGTTCTGCACAGCTGCTCCACCTGCCAAACACAGGCACCAAAATATTGCAGCTCCCATTGGAAAACCAGGATTGTTTTCCATGGAAGAAATGGAGAGCAGAATGTAAATGCCACCACCACTGCTCTGCCAACTCCAGCAGATTTTTTCCCACTTTTACCCATCTCCCCTACCAGAGAGATTTAAAATTGGCCCACAGAGGAAAAATCTAATTTGTAACACCCTTAACTGGGGTTGAGAATTAGGGGTCTTGAAGGAAAAATGGCATTTAGAGACAAAAAAAAAGCCATTTTCATAATAAATACCTCATCTGCACGTGTGGGTAAGGCAGTATCTGAGTATTAGACATCGTTGGAAAACCAAATTGTTTTTATTTACATATCATTACAAATTTGAATAGAAAAATACTTCTAACACCCTCCAGAAAACAAAAAAGTTTTACCTCAAAGTGAATATTAATGAAATATTTGCAGTGATTCTGAAGTCCAGCATGGTATTCCTGCTATGAAAAAAAACCCAACTCATTCGAAAGTATTGCATTTGTTAGAATTTATTGTAACATTTGGGTGCTTTTGAACGCTGGGTATAACCCCAGGAGTATTTAGGGAATAGAAAGAAGTGGATAAATCCTAAGGAATGCTGACACTAACACAGTCTAATCCTGCCACCTAGTGACCACCTTCCCGAGGAAAATCACAACATCTCCCTAGAAAATGCATTTTTCTGCAGGAAAACAACCGAAGTGTGGAGCCCTTATAACCAAACTCTGAATTTTACCACCACTTCCTGTTTAATTCAAAGGAAAAGGAAACCAACTCGGGAATTACTCGCCACAGTACCAAAAAAGTGAATTATTTAAGCACACAGAAAGTGTTGGTTTGGTACAAGTGACTCTGGAGTGGTCAAGGGGTAATTGGGGAGAACTCATTTTATCTAATTTCACTTTTGAAATATACCTTTACAGCAAATATTCAGCATTTCAATCCCTCCCAGCTTTCAAGTGCATCACAAATCTGAAGATGGCTCCACCTAAACTTTGCACTTCCATGATATTTTTCTCCATTAGGATCTCCTCTCATGTCACAATTCCTGTCCTCATCAGTCTCTTTATCTGCTGCCTCTTTGGAGCCCAAAGCAGCTGAATGTGATGGTGCAACAATTCTGCAGCTACAGGGAGTAGTTTATTGATTTTTTTCTCCTAAAATTTAATAAATATTTATATTACATTATATTATATTACATTACATTAAAATATTATAATGTATATATATTAATATGATATAAATATTATTTCAAATAAATATCAAAAAAATTAATTTTGTTACATACTTTATATAAATACTTTCAGGTATGAGAAGACAGATTTTGGGCATTCAATAAATTTATTATTGTTTGATTTAGGACTTGTACCAATGAGTGTTGTTTGGAGAGCAAGCTACACAGAAACACACAGAAATTATTCTGCATCTGTATCTAAGAGAATCAACTTTTAAATTCACTGTTTCATGGAGGAATTATATCTGAAGTTATTTTATTGAAAGGCTTTATGGTTACCATACTGAGCAGTTAGCTTTGGTGCAGCCTCTATTTTCCCCTGTAAATCATTCTATGCACAGTATAAAAAGATTTATAGGGAAAAGAACTTCAGTAAACTCTGAAATTTCTTTCCATCAAATCCGAGATGCTACAGGCAGGCTTTGGGCTGCTGTATATAAGCACAAATACAAATATAAATATGAATTTTATATATATATACACACACATATAGTTCAAGTCACAAAGCAAGCAAATTAAGGAAACAACAAAACCCAACAAAAACAAAGAAAAAAACCACCAAAAATTGAAATAACAGTTCAGAAGCTCCCTTTTCTTCTATTTTCTTTAAAAATATGCTTTCATCTAAACCAAATAAAATAAAAATAANAAAAGAACTTCAGTAAACTCTGAAATTTCTTTCCATCAAATCCGAGATGCTACAGGCAGGCTTTGGGCTGCTGTATATAAGCACAAATACAAATATAAATATGAATTTTATATATATATACACACACATATAGTTCAAGTCACAAAGCAAGCAAATGTAGGAAACAACAAAAACCAACAAAAACAAAGAAAAAAACTACCAAAAATTGAAATAACTGTTTAGAAGCTCCCTTTTCTTCTATTTTCTTTAAAAATATGCTTTAATGTAAATTAAATAAAATAAAAGTAACTTGTCAATAAAACATTTACATGTAAAATCTGGACAAAATAAACACATGGGTATTATAAAATATATTCTTAAAAATAAATGTGAATCATCATGCATGTCCGAGTCAATGAATTGCTGCTTAATTAACCAATAACTGCTCAACCTCAAATATTGAATTTCCAGCCTGTATAAAAGGAAAATTCCTATAATAAATAAAATATAACTCTCAACTTCACAAACAAACACCAAAAGGGAGGACAGCAAAAATCCATGTGGAGGTATTTAATTAGCAAGATACATTCAGTTCAGTAATTTTAGAACCCGAGCAGCGTCTTTGTTTCTGGTTAATCTACTTCCAGTAAATCTGGATATAAGAAAGACAGAAAAAGAAAGATTCTGAAAATAAAATGTGGCACTCGATAAGCATTAATATAATGAGGAAAATACATAAATGAGGGGAAAAAATTGTGTGAAAGTGAAAAGAAACAAGAAAATTTGGCTTTGGAGATCTTCAGGGAATAAAAGGTTTTATAAAACTGAAAGAAGAGTGGAAGATGCAATTCCAATGATAAGATGAGGAAAACCACTGATTTTCCACATTTTTAGGATGTCTGAGAGTCAGGCCAGCAAGGAAATATTCTCAATACCAGTGGGTGAGAGAGCCAAGCTGGGAAAACAGCCCCAGACCCCTCAGGAGTTGGGATACCCAAGGATACCAACACTTGCAGCTGACTCTTTAAAATACCATTTTGAAGTGAAATCAAAGAATCAAAGAAATCAAACTCTCCAGGTGTCAGTAGCACAAACAACACCTGAGTTTCATTAAAATATCTCTAGGTTTCCTTATGAAGTTTCTGTTTACAAAGGCTGTGGATGGAGTAAACATAAAAAAAGTTAAATTGTTCTTCAGTTATGTTTTAAAACATCGCAAGATGTACTTGCTTTGAAACTACTCAGAGAAAGCCAAAGGGTGTTTGCTGTGAGCTGAACTACACTGAACCAAAACAGAGCGACACAGAATTTTTTTAAGCCAGTGAGCCACAAAACTCCAATTGCATTCAACAAAACCCACTCAGTTTTTATTCTCCCTGAGGCACACTATTCTGCATTCATTCCCTCTAAGCTAACAGGTAGCTCAGCTTCTTCTCTCATGACAAAAACACCTTTCCAAGATACTCTTTATTATGTTATTAGTTAATTATAACCTTGGCTGTAGAACTTGCATCACTTCTGCACCTGGTGACAACCAAAGCTGGTGGGGTCACATGGAGATAATGAGGCTCAGCAACACCCAGAGAGCTTTCATTAATTAACCAATTTCATGTTCTGCTTCCAGCAGGTTTTACATCCTCTCTGTGTAAAACATTCTTTTTCGGGGCACATTTGAGAGAATAGTTTCATTTCCCTGGTGGAAAGGTTCATTGTAAAGCCATGAAGAGCATGGCAAGGTTTGGGTGGGAAGAGCCCTTCAAGCTCTTCCCCTTCCACACCTCCAGCCTGGCCTTGGACACTTCCACCACTGCCAACCCCTGCAGGTAACCACATCCTACCTAGAGACCCTTCAAAATTCAAACATTTCCTGAAGGATTTACAAATCCCTGTTTGTATGGCATTATCCGAGTTCCTCACCCAAGAAACCAAAGCTTATCTGCACTCAGATTTTTATGAGGATGATTTTATTGCTTGAACTATTCTTTCTTAAAAGCTTTTCCCCATCACCCCTTGACTTGAATCCCATTTGTCTCCCTTCACAATCAAACATTGTTGCTCTTTGTTAAGCAGAAAAGCACAACAGAGTGCTTATTAATTGATATATTTTACCTACAGAGAAACAAACAAACATGTCCCTTCCTTTATAACTTCTGAGAACCAAACTGTGATTTATTGTCCCACTTGCACGAGATTGTTCTTCATGATTTATTCAATAAGGCCATGACTGGAAGTAACTTAAAAATAAAGAATATAGAAGTAAGGAGTAGGTGAATTTGAATAGTCAACACCTCATCCAAAGCTCATGAAAACCTTAAAAACAAACAATATCATTTATCCTATCCAATTATAATCCAAAGCGTAAAACAAAATACACCTACAAAGGGTAAAGATATTATCTTCTTTCCACCTCCCCGTTTCAGAAACTCTGAAATTTCTGAAATCACTATTTATTATTAAAAGGTTTCAGGTTTAATTTTTAACCAGATTTTGTTCCCATGACCATGAAGCCCTTCCTAACAAATTACAAAAGGTTCTAGGGCTGCAGTTTGCTTTAGCAATAAAACAAGGAAAATCAAAGTTATCTTTCAGGAAACTTTCAAAGTGAAGGTGAAATAAAATGTGAAGTGGTCTCAGAAGAAACAACACAGTTGCTGAAAATGAAGAAAAAAACAATAAAGCAGGAATTTTTCTTAATCAACAAGTAAAATTATTTTTGCTTCCTTTTAGAGATGAACAGAAATTTAAGGTCAAGAGATCACTCCTTACCTAACATTTCCTTTTTTTGCTTGCAGCTGAAAACTCTAACAAAGTTTGACCCCACATACAGGGGTCTTTGATAAAATAAGCTGCATTTCCATAATTTTTTAACCACATATGCCACACACATATTAACAATACTTTCTGAAAGAAAATCTGGCTTGATTTCTATCAATGCAAAAATTCCTGTTAAACTCAAAGGTCAAACATTTCATTCTGCAGCTGTACTGGAGCAGACATTCACCCAAAACATCACCTGCACACACCACGCCAGGGAGGGCTGGATTTGGCACAGCTCTGCTGTGCCTAATTTGAGATTTTGGCTTGAATAATGGCTGGAGGGTAAAAGCCAAAAAATGAAGACTGACTTCACTTCTGTCCATAACAAAACCCCCACTGAACTGGCCAGGGTTGGGATATTGTGATAAAACAAAAGTGTCCAAAGGCTCAGTGTGGGATTTTCTGGGTCTTGAGTTGATGGCGACATTGTGACAACAGTGATGAAACCAAGGGTGACAGTGCCCAGCTGCACACAGGGACACTGAGCCAGGGCAGTGTCACATGGGACAGTCTCCAATGGCCAAACAAACCCAAATGTTGTTTCAGAGCACATTGATCTGTGCCAGTTCCCAGTGACAGGAGCTGTGTGACCACAGGAGAACAGCCTTGTCATCAGCAGCTCAGTTCAAACAGTAATGCCAAAAAAATGTCCAACCCAGCAGGCAAAATCCATCTTTTCAAAAAGCAAAGTTCTCATCCTTCCTAAAGGTGAAGTTGTCACCCTTTTGCCTCTGGTTTTATTTGCAGCACTGTGTTGTGCAGGATTTGTTTATCAGAAACATCCGTAATGTGCAACATTTTCACATCTCATGCTCCATTAAATAAGTTATTAAGTCACAAGTTCTTTAAAAGTTAGCATGGATAAACAACTACTGCTTGATGAACCTTGTGGGCCCCTTCCAGCTCAGCATATTTTGTGATTCTGTAATAAATAAAAATCTTTAGAATGTGAGAGAAATCAATAGAATTCGTACTTACAATAAAGTAGCCACAAAATTACTTTTTAATATAATAATTAAATTACTTTTATGTATGTTTTTCCATTCTGCAGGATCTATAGCCACATACCCACAGAGAAAGGAATAAACCTCAGTGCAGAGAAAGGCAGACACCTGTGCCATAAAAACACTTGGGGGTGTGTGTGTAATATATTTTATTAGGCAAATATAAAAAGCAGCAGCATCAATCAAACCCTAAAGAGGCATTTGGAAGACCTTAGAATACAGAAAATTAATTCTGGAGCACAGAGGCTTCTCCCTCCACCATCCATCAGAGCAGCCATGAACACTCTCAAAGTTTCACATCCTCTGCCAACAGTTGGGAAAACTGAAGCTGTGAATTCCCCAAACGAGAGCTGAGCCCCTGCTGCTGACACAGAGCTCTGCCAGGCCCTGCAGCCACCTCTGCTGCTGGAAACAGCTCGTTTGAATAACCCAATAATTGCTTCTCCAGCTCTTTGGGTTAAATCATGGCTCCTTTTCACCCCCTGCCATGTTGCAGAGAGGTAAAACCTTGTAGAACGAAGGCCTTGTTGCCTTTGTAAAATCATGGCTCAGACCTGTTACTCCAGCTGGAGAAGGAGTGTGAGAAAAGCCCAGGAGAGGAAAAACAATTAGTTTTCACCCATGTAAATGTAGTATCAACAGAAGCAAGAAAATTAAACAATAGAAGGAGAAAAAGAGCAACATAATCCTCACCTGGTATTTTTCTGAATGCTCGAATGCTTGTGCTATAGGTGACCAATGGCTGAATATTGTAGTTAACAACAGCCAGGGAACCTACTGCAGTAATTTGGTAGCCAATGACCATGTAACAATGATAACATCCAAAAGTCCAGAAAAAGAAGCTGCTTTGTTTAATAAAGGCTTTTTGCACTTTGTCCAAGGCACAGTCTGTGTGTGTTGTGGCTGCCCCAACAGCGACACTGCCACAGCCTTTGGGTGACCAAAGCTTTGCCTTCCACTTGCTGCCTTGTCAGCTGCCCATAAACCTTATCACCACCTGTATTTATCTGTGATAACCCCACCTGGCTCATTTTCCTTTATGTTAACACCTTCCTCTTTCACTGCTCAGCATCCCTTTATTTCCCCAAAATCCACAAATTCATATTCCAGGCCGTGAAAATATTTCTGCCTTCACAGGAAAACATCCTCACATCACCTGTATCTTCCCCAATACAGTTCCTAACTGGTACTGGGAAACTTGCAGAGAATATTTCTCATCAGTTTTTAAAGCAGCTCTCTCAAACAGCTCAATGTCTCCCAATGTCCTGCACTGCTACTCCAGTTTTTGTTGCTGCCCCATCAGACATTTTGGCCCCCACCCAAAATCCTTGTCCCTCGTTGCTGTCATCTGGAACAAACTGTACTAATACTGTCATAGCTGACTGTTCATCTCATTTTAATCCAAATTCAAAATATTCTTTATTCTCTTCCCTATGAATTAGCTCTACTTCTCCCTCCCCCTGCAGCTCTGGAAAGAGTTAAGTCTCTAGCACACATGAATATTGAGTAGTAATGAACTGAAAACACAAAGCTGGTCTTGCTTTTCTAAACAACAGAAAGGGAATAGAAAACAGATTAAGATATTCCATTAAATAAAAAAAATCCCACCCTAATAAATTAGAATAAAATTCCATTTAGGCCTCCTATCATCTGTCTTAAGTGGTCTTGGTATTTAAAGTGTGCTTAAAGCCATTCTCTGAAACAGCTCAGGAAAAAATGTACTTGCAAAAGGCACACAGAGCTAGGAGTTTGCTTTGGATGTCATCATTCAAATGAAGAATAAAACCACAGATCTGATGTGGGGCTGACAGTTCTGTGGATGGTGTCCTAATCCAGCTTTACTGCAGATGATGAGATAACCAATGGTTTTATTAAGCAAATGTGGAGATGAATATGGTAATGCACAAGAAAAACTTGGTTTGAGCTGTCTTTTTTTTCTAATTATGAACCCTAAGGGCATTCAAACAGTGCTCCACACTAAGCCAGTCCATCCCAGTCCTTTCCTGGAGCTGACCTGGGTTTAAGGTCCTGGAATAACATCCCAGCCAAGTACATTGCATAAACATGCACAATTTCAGCTCAATTCCCATAACATTCCCATCCAATACTGGGCAACCAGTGAGTTAAAATTAGATAATTTTTTTTTTATATCCTCAGTTGAAACACTTTGCTCTACACCCATCCATCACTGGCTGTCAGAACTTTTAAGAGCACTAATGTAAAAGTAATATTTTATCAGACAGCAGGACCTTAAGTGGAAATTAAAACACAATAGAAGTGTGGCACATCTGTGCTGCTGCAGCCTCTCTCGTTGATGAAAATTCTCTGCTTTAGTTTTACAGTTTGTTCAGTAAAGTTTAATTTAGTTACAACATAAGCAAGGTTAAATGCTGCTGTCCATAGGCCAAGGGAGAGGTAAGAGTCTTCAAATGAGAAAGGTTTTCCTTGCATTTATTTGCTGTCTCTTGGCCAGGCACCAAGCTTTCATATTCATAGCAGTATAAAAAGCAACCAAAACAACAACAAAAATTCCTGCTGAGACTATTAAAGTGTCATTTTCAGCAGTAGGACTCCATAAATCACAGCGACATTCTCACCTTGGGTTCTGCCCCTGCAGTCTCTGCAGCTGCTTTATTCACACAGGTGACTGGATCAGCTTTATTATGCACTAGGAGACCTCTGTCCCATTCCCTGCCCTACTTTTACCTCAGGAAACATCTTCCATGAGGATTTAATGTGCCAAAATGTGGCTCTCTCCCAGCTTTCCTCCTCGCAGCCCCTGCCTTGCGCTGTGGATGATGAGCTGCAGGTCCAGGTCCTGCCTGGGCTTCTGATCCTGGATATCCTCACACCCCTGGAGTCCAAGAGTGTCAGGCCATGAAAAAACAGAGGCTCAGCAAGATAATTCAGCCCCAGGGAATAATCTCAGATGTCTGGGCAGGTAAAACACAACCCTTGAATGGCCTCATTAGGAAAAAAAATTCAAATTGATTCCCAGCTCCTGATCTGAAGTGCAGGGAAGACACCAGGTCATGGATCAGCCACACAAATGGAAAGGGGAATTATCAAAATACACCAGCACACATCTTCTGGGGTTTTTGTGTTAAAAGGGAAAATTAGCAAAGCCTTCAGGACTAGAGCAATTCAAGGTTAGGAGCAGCCCCTCCACTTCCAGCTGCAAAGATGCTGCTCCCACTGGACATGCACTGGAGGGATTTGGCATCAAAGAGTCTGTGCTGGAAAACAGGATGGAAAGAGGAACTGCTCTTGACAGCATCTGCTGGTTCTCATTTAACAACAATAAACTGTAATTCTGCTTTTAAAAGGCAGAATGTTTTATCTTCAGGCTTTATTCACTACATTATAAAGCAAATTTAATCTAAACCCCTCTATTGAAACACCATTCTTGGGGGGGAAAAAAGTGACTCCCTTAAATTCCCATTGCTCCTGCCAACCATTTCTGCCAAAATGGGGGAAAAATGGAGCAGAGAAGAAAGGTCTCTGTAATGCCATTGATATCACAGATCAAATTCTTTTAAATTACACACAGAAAATCCTCCTCCTCTGAAGGTATTAATAGCAAAGCTGCAAAGAGTACCTATGTATTAAGAAGTCTTTATTAAATATCCAGAATATGTTATGTGACATTTATTCCTTTCTTAGAGTGCATTATCATCAGCACTTGCACAACAATATATAATTTAAATCAAGAGCAAAATTCTCATTGAAACCTTTGAAAGCAGCTTATACCCTAATTTACTAAAAGCACTCATCTGCAGAGAGTGTTTCTGTTATTTGTTAGAATTAATTAAATCCTTCTGTGTTATGTTAAAATGCACATCTTATAAGTCCTTAAGGGCCTGGCTGAAAAGAAAAATAAAGTTTTACAGGACCCATTTTAGCAGAGATAAATAATGTCCATCAATCAACAACCTGGTCTGTTAAAATATTGCCATGAAAGGAGTATTAGTTTCAAAATTTCATTTTCAAATAGTAAATGTTCTTCTTGATTTGGTAACATTTTAATCTGCTTTCTTGTATTACAGGCACCAAAAAGGAAAAACAACAACAAAAAAATTGCTGTGGTATGACAATTCAAATTTGTTCAGTGAACCAGGAAATATTGCTGTCCAATTCTCAGGGTTTAGGAGATGAGCCTGTACTGCAAATGAGGAAATCAGAGAGCACAGACTGTTACTGCTGCTAAATATGTGACAAATAAGGAAAATGCAGAATAATAGCAATTCACCTGTTTGCTGTGTGCCATTTTAAGATTAATTTTACCCCCAAAAAGATCCTTTATGTCATTTTAAGATGAATTCTATCGAAAAAACCCTTCAAGGGATTGAACTTCAATACCCCTCATGATATTTATGCCTTTTTGAGTAATTTGGGGTCCATTTGAGAGAGGCAGAAATCTCAGGGGTAGAGAGTTTGCAACAACAAACAAGAGGGAAGTAGCACAAAATCAGACAAAGCAGAGGGTGGATTAGAGGGATTCATGAAGGTCAGAGGAAAAGTGGAATCCAAATCCAGCTGAATGATCTAACTGAGCATGAAAACTGGACATAATCAGCATCCTGCTTCAACTGGACACTTCCCTCTGGAGCTCAAATAAAAAGTGTTATTTAATATTTGCCTTACAGTAGAGCTCAGTTAAGATTAGGAAACTATTTTGTTACTTTTGGGTCCTCAGAGCCAGAGTTACTTTACATCAGTAACGTTTTCCTTCCACCATCTTTCAAGGCCACTTCTGGTGCCCTTGAAGGATTAGAATTGACATCACTCTGGGATTTTTTTTAATGTATTTTATTTTAATGTATTTTATCATGTATTTCAATGTATTTTATATCATTTTAATTTCATTTTAAGTGTGGCAAAAGCTGTTAAAGCTTCCCAAGGTCTTGGGACTCATCCACAGAGTGCAAAAAAAGAGCTTTTGCCACTGTGACTTGTTAAAGCTTGCAGAGAGCCCAAGGGCAGAGCCCTGCCCGTTGCTGCAGCACCCAGGGGTGCAGGCTTTGTGCTGGGATTAGCTCCCACAGCCAGCCCTGCAATCACAATCAGTGCTCCAGAGCCTCCCACGGTCTCCACAAAGGTCAGGCTCAGCTGCTCTTCCCAATTATTCCCCAGCCTGGACTAGAGCAAACATTGGACTCGTGGGCTGGGCTTAACGCTGAAGTGCAAAAGCTGCTCGGCCTCTCTTTACCATCTCTTTGGTTTCATCCCTGCCATTTGGAAGATTTTGGGTGATTTTTTAAAAATATACTTTTTCGAGGCTCGTTGGGGCTGTTAAACCACCCAGAGCAGGACACGCAGACCACAAAGGGAGCTGGACCCAGAGCCTGAACTTTTAAACCCAAGAGCTGTGAAATACTAATCCTGGAGCGAGATAAAAATGGATTTGCTCAGGTTTAGGGGGCCAGAATGACCAATCAGCACACAAAGGACTCCTTCCATCACTAATGTGCTTTTGCTGGGAATAATATATGCAAGAAAAATGGAGTTTTTAACCTTTTCTCCAGAGAACCACTGCTTTTCAGAATTACTCGACAGCAGCGATGTGGACGAAGAGGAAATACTTGTCTGTGGAGAAGATTTAGAGCTTAATCCTTTTGATGGCTTGCCTTACTCCTCCCGTTATTACAGACTGATGAAAGAGAGAGAAGAGCTTCCCATATGGAAAGAGAAATGTACTTTCATGGAAAGTTTGCTTCATAATCAAATTGTGGTTGTGTCAGGAGATGCTAAGACTGGCAAGAGCTCCCAGGTCAGTACAACAGACTTGGTTGGGGGTTTTTAATGTATTTTTCGAACATTTAATGAGGTATGAATTTCAGAGTTACTATAACTATTGTAATCCAAGTATTAAGGCCAGAGAGAGAAAGTGAAACACAGAAGGTGAATAAAGATTAATGCAGTCAAATACAGATTTAATACATTAAACATTTGAATAACTTCTTTCAGGTACTCAAAAAAATTTGCACTTTGAGTTTTGGTTCTGATTAGTGCTGTATCAGGAAAGAAATACAATGGATTTGTGATAAGAGAAGGTGAAAATAGTTCTCAGGGAGTGAAGGATTGAAACCAGCAGGGCTGCTTCTCAGGGAGAATTCATGGTCTTTCCCTCCCTTCAGCCAGGAGCAAATGTTTTCTGCAACAGCACAAAATTACTTTACAAAACTCATGTTAAAACACATCACCAAAGCCAAGATTTCAGTTGAGTCTAAGCACACAAATATCAGCCAGGACTATGAAATTCTGCTGTGACAATATATAACCCAGGTCTGTTGCCACAGTGAGCAGAAAAGAATTTTCAAGCAAGTGCAATCAGCCAAAATATTATTGTTTATGACTGAGATCAGGAGAAAACCTTCTTGCAGGAAAAGCTGCAGGATAATTACTGTTGAAGGGCCTCTCATATATCCTAGAGACTTCAATGCTGGACATTTCCAGAGATCACATTTTGAACTAGAGACACCACACTTCTCCCTGAAAATTTTGTTCCCACAAAAATGGTACACACCCACCTGTATCCTGGAATAATTTTTGGAGTGCCAAATTTTTACCCCTTGTTGTTGACTGTAATTTACACTCAAAAAACTTGTGTAATAGTAAACAACTTGCCAAGAAATGTTAGCTTTTAAATTACCCTTTAACAAGGAAATTGGTATTGAACCTTGAATAAAATGTAGCACATTGCTGGTTGGTTTTTAAACATTTCTAGAAAAGCATGTAACTATCCAGAAATAAATTACATGTGGCTGATGCACCTAGTTTTAGATGTTGATTAAATGAAGGATTTGAAAGCTAATACAGCCATTAAAATAATATTTATTATGTGATTTTAATTTCTCTTAACAAAAACATATGGATATTTTCCAATGTTGATGTTATGTAAATAACAGCACTTGGGAGCTGCTCTGTAAGTTCCTGGAGCAGTTCAGTTTCAGTTATCTCTGTTCGCCGATTAATTCATCCGAAATTACAGATATTGGCTGTGGCATCTGTCAGTTTGAAATCCTGTTTTTCTTGGGACATGTTTTTCATGGATATGATACAGCAGGAGCAGGTTCACTGCTGAGCCAGCTCTGAACTCCACAGCACTGAGCTCGCTGGATCCATCAGCACATTCTTACAGAGACCCTGCTGTCCCCTGCTCCCCAGAGGCCCCTGTTGCCCCTTCTGCAGTAAATTCCAACTCACCCTCTCCCAGAAAAACCTTCTAGTCCACGTCGAGAATTTAAGAGATTCCAAGTTCTGTTGCTTTTTTCTGGTTTTAAAATTAAAACTGAAAAACTGTTTATGGGGAAAAGGGGTTTTTACTTTGGTATTTGTTTTAGGATCTTTGGGTACAGTGCTTTGTTTAGGTGGAATGTTTGGAAAATGCATGCATGCTGTCACACTGAAAATACACACTTACAGGCTTTGCAAAAATAACATATTCATCAAAGATTTTTTTAAGGTGAGGCTTGAGTGAACCTCTCATTCTGAGGAACTTTTTACTTGGATGGGCTTATTTTAGTTTAAAAAAATATGTTTTGGAGAGTACCTTGGTGTCTGGGGTTTTTAGACTCCTTGGTCTCTTGGTTTAACAGTGCAGTGGGGCTCAGCTAACTTATCAGACTTGGAAAGTTATGAGTATGTGGGCTAAAAGTATTAGGAATACCTAAAACTATAAAAGAGTATGTAAGAGGGGTATAGAAGAAAAAGCAAAAAAATCATCCTGGCATCAGGCCTAGCTGCTTGCGGGCAGTGAGAGCTCAGCTCGATTGAGCTCGATGGAGCTGAGGAGAGAATTCCAATTGCTGGGGATGGCAGTCCCTGCTGAACACTGACCCCAGTGGTGTGTGCTCCCTGCAGGTTCCCCAGTGGTGTGCCAAGCACTGACCCTGCTGTTGTGTGCTCTCCACAGGTTCCCCAGTGGTGTGCCAAGCACTGACCCTGCTGTTGTGTGCTCTCCACAGGTTCCCCAGTGGTGTGCCAAGCACTGACCCTGCTGTTGTGTGCTCTCCACAGGTTCCCCAGTGGTGTGCCAAGCACTGACCCTGCTGTTGTGTGCTCTCCACAGGTTCCCCAGTGGTGTGCCAAGCACTGACCCTGCTGTTGTGTGCTCTCCACAGGTTCCCCAGTGGTGTGCCAAGCACTGACCCTGCTGTTGTGTGCTCTCCACAGGTTCCCCAGTGGTGTGCCGAGCACTGACCCCAGTGTTGTGTGGTCCCTGCAGGTTCCCCAGAGGTGTGCTGAGCACTGACCCTGATGTTTNCTGCTGTTGTGTGCTCCCTGCAGGTTCCCCAGTGGTGTGCTGAGCACTGACCCTGCTGTTGTGTGCTCCCTGCAGGTTCCCCAGTGGTGTGCTGAGCACTGACCCCAGTGTTGTGTGCTCCCTGCAGGTTCCCCAGTAGTGTGCTGAGCACTGACCCTGATGTTTTGTGCTCTCCACAGGTTCCCCAGTGGTGTGCTGAGCACTGCCTGGCCCTGAGGCCCCTCCGGGCCGTGGTGTGCTCGCAGGCTCTCCGGCAGGCCGCCGTGGGGCTGGCCCTGCGTGTGGCTGACCAGATGGACGTCAACCTCGGCCACGAGGTTGGCTACTCCGTGCCTTTCGAGAGCTGCTGCACGGCTGAAACCATCCTGAGGTTGGTGCGTTTGGGGTTTGGAGGCCTTCAGGTCGAGGTGTGCCTGGAGAAGTTGGCAGCTGAGAGCGCTGCAGACCTTGCAAATAAAAATCAAAGCGGCTTTGTAAGGTTGTATCGTGTTTTGAGATCACAGAATGCACTGAGTCACAAGGGAGCTGATGCTGCTTCTTCGAGCAATGCCCTCAGTCAGAGGGGACTCAATGTCCTTCCCACAGACGCCCTTGTCTTGGGCGACTGTCACTAGAGAGCATGAAGAGAACACACACACACATGTAGTGAGGTGAAAGGAAAAAGAGAGGGAACTCTTTAATTTTCTGTCTTATATACAATTTTCTGGAACCAATTTTGTGGATTTGATAGTGAGATCCTCTCCTCTCTAACTCCACTGGTTCATGTAAAAGTCCATCAAAAACCTCTTCTATCAGGAATGGAATGGAAAACAAGAGAGACAGTTACAAAAACACTACTTTGTTTATATGAAATGCGTGAGAAACTCCATAGCAAAAATGCAAACAGAATCAGAAGGCTCAAAACCAGGGCGACAGGTGACCGCCTTCAGTGGGGACACCACGGCAGGTGTGCCTGCTGGCTGGCTCCTCGTCAGAGCAGACACCATAGAAGCTGCTGGTGGAGGTTAACGTCCCAGAGACAAAGAATTGAGAGGGACCTTTGGTCTGAATTCCAGAGGCCTTATTCTCCAGAGGGGTCAGGAACTAAAGGCCAAGAGAGAGGGTGTGCAGGAGTTTTTAAACGGGGGTGGAGAAAAGGGGATAACCAACGGGGTACAGGCAGAGCGGATGATAGAACTTGGAAAGAACAAATGAACAAGGTAGAGATTTGGGAGTTACAAGGAAAATCCAATGAGTAACTGAATAACACAGAACTGTCTGGAACAAGGGGAGGTAATCAGAGGTAGGGTGACACCCAGTAGGATGTGCTCAGACCTCGATGCCACCCACAGATCTGCCCTCCGACCCACTGTCCTGGGTGGGGAAATTCACCCACTCGATGGCAAGTGCCTGATGTGTATTTGCCTGCCACAGCCCAGGTGTGGGCTTGGTCACCACAACAGGGACCCCACAAGGATCATCAGCCCAGCTCCTGTCCCTGCACAGACACCCCAACAACCCCACCCTGGGCATCCCTGGCAGCACTGCCCAAACGTTCCTGGAGCTCTGGCAGCCTTGGGGCTGTGCCCATTCCCTGGGGAGCCTGGGCAGTGCCCAGCACCCTCTGGGGGAAGACCATTTCAACCTGATATCCATCCTGACCCTCCAACCTAACCCTCCCTGGCACAGCTTCAGCCACTCCCTCAGTCCTGGACACCACAGAGCAGAGATGAGTGCCTGCTCCCCTCCTCTACCCCTCACAAGGAAATTGTAGATTACAATGAGCTCTCTCCTCTCTTCTCCAGAGATTTTGTTATTAATCAATAAGAACTCCGAGGTTTGAAGGAGACATTCCGTCCTAAATTAAAGTAGAGATTTAAGTGGGCAAGGTTACTGCCCATGCAAAACTTCATTAAGCACCTCAGTAACCTCTTATTTCTTTTCCTCTCCTGTTTTTTTTTTCTATTTTCCGGTAGTATTCATTACCGTAACAGAACATGGGATAATTTTTCCCAAAGTAAAGTTAAAATTCAAAAGCAATCAAAAAACATGGCTAGAAGAGGGTAAATCCATCAACAAGAGGAAAATAGCATTCAGGGGGATTTTTGGGAGATAAGAAATGCACTCAATGTAGTAAGTACATGAAGGTGACAGGAGCAACACAGAGATTCAGCTTTTGAGCCTCTCAGAAATTTAGGAGAGTTACTTTCTCTGGTTCCTTAATATGGCAGGTACAAACTATCATATCTAGACCACAAGCTATTTCTCAGCCACTGATTTCCCGTGAAGAAGAGGATATTCACCACTTCCAAAAATCAATTTTCACCACTCTTCCTCTTGCCTGTCTTTTCTCTTTCCATGGAGAACTCCTTAAACCTCATCCTGCAGCAGAACTTCCTGCAGCTGCTCCTGTTGTGAGGGAGATGAATCCCTTCCTCTCAGACATCAAAACCTGCTTCAAGAATTCCAAGTCCTGCTGAGCAACACAACAAAAATAATATCCTTTAAAAAAACTTTCAGCAGCAGGGGTAGAAGTGAGAAGGGCCTTTTGGAATGAATTAATTGCTCATCTTGGTTCTGGCTCTGCCTCAAGTGCATCTTCTTTTCCTCCTCTAGAAGGATTAGTTCCTAGCTCAGGAATTGTTTATGGCATGTGATATGCTTAGATAATTTGGAAGATGAATAGGTTATGATTTTAGGGCAGAAGTAGTTCTGCTTTTGCCTGGAGCATGCTTTCCACCACCGTGCCACTGAGTGTCATTGAATCACATAGGGTTTGTAGCTACTTAAGGAAGGATTTAAACATGTAACTGAGACTGCGATATGTCTGCAAAATACCCTCTGTTCTTATCCAATCTTTCTCGTTGGAACAGAAAGGACCAAGCTGATTGAATTAATTTCTCACAATAATGTTCCCAGAAACTTGGTAGGGTTTTGTGTGTCTGTGTTGCAGGTACTGCACAGATGAGATGCTCCAGAGGGAAATGATGTCCACTCCCCTACTGAACTGTTACGGTGTCATTGTCTTGGATGATGTGCACCAAAGGACTGTGGCAACTGATGCACTGCTTGGCCTTCTGAAAGGCGTCCTGAGGGCAAGAGCAGAGCTGAGGCTGGTGATCCTCACTGCCCCTCACATGTGCAGCACCCTGCAGGAGTTCTGTGGCCGTGTCCCTGTGATCCGAGTGCCAAGCAGGCACCGCGCTGAGGTTGTGTACTCCTGCAGCACCCACAGGGATCCCTTCCTGGCTGCTCTGAGGCTGCTCTTTGAGATACACCACACCAAAGAGAAGGGGGACATTGTCATCTTCCTGGCGTGTGAGCAAGTAAGTTATTAACCTGTTCTAGTTGGGATTTTAATCAGGAAATGTGTGTTTATCTGATATACATCTCTTGTTGCCAGGACAAGCAGATGTGCCACCAGGTTTACTCATTTCAGGGTTTTCCTTCAAAGAAGTCGTGGCATCCATAACCCTGTGGTTTATACGCATGAAATATCAATATAATATTTAAATATTATAAACATAGAAATATAAATATATACATTTTCTGTAGGTTTAAAGAAAGACCACCATCCTTCTGTGTGATGCAGTAAAAGGAGCACATGGGCACAAGGGCAGGGATTTAATACATTGCAACCTATCCTGACACTGGGCATCCCACACTTGGTGTTATCCCTGGTTTTGGGAGTGGACACATGGGCACAGGTCCAGTCTCCATCAATGTCCTACTGCACAGGAATGTTTTTACCTCAAACCTTCCAGGATTTTTCCATTTGGACTCTCTTTCCCATCCATTTGTGTGCACAACAGCAGGAGGGAAATGTCACTCCAGAGGTGTGACAGGAAATCCAGGATCTGCATGGGTTTGGCACAGATAAATAGTGGCACCTCTGAATCTGTAGACAGCAGTGATTCCCTAAATTCACTGCACCAACAGGTCCTTTACAGCTGTCAAAGCAATCTGACAATCAAATAAAAAGTTCTATTATTATTATTATTATTATTATCATCCTGATTGTGATCCCCAGTCTTCCACTCTGTGTCATCAAATCTGCTTTAGAACAGCAAACTCACCATGAAATAATGACTTTTCACAAGCAAAGATAATTTACCAAAAACAACCCAGGTGGTGTTTGTTACTTTTCACTGTAAAAAGGGGAGATGGATATGAAACACTTTTAATAATGTTAATAATCAGTTTTAAACCTTATAGACACAACTTTTCTAAATGATAAAGTAATGAATTCTCTGTGCTAATCCCCATATTTACAGTAGATAATGTCAGAGAGAAAACACATGCTTTCCTCTTCAAAGGACTGGGAAGAAAGTTTTGTTTCTGCTTAAAAGGTTTTTCTTGACAGGCAGATTCCCCTCAAAACTAAAATAAGAATTTCTTCTTTGTTGAGATCACTCATTTTTCTCTCTCACAATGAACAGAACTCTCACTATGAACCAGAACATCTCATGAATTCTTGTTTAACTGTGATTTAAAGTTTCATATCGGTAATGGTTCACTGTTCCCAGGCACTCAACTGTCTTTTAAACTAAACAAAAATATGAATTAACCCAGAACATCAGGATTTATGAGCTGCCCTGCTGCCAGCCTTGCTATTAGATGTCACTCTTGTATCTTTATAACAATTTTTATGGAGCACTTTCAACCTCTAACTACTGTAAATGTTGTGTCACTCTCAAAGAGAAACTCAGTCTGGCTTCTCAATTTTGCAAAACATTTGCTAATAAAAATGCTTTTAGAAAAATTCCCTTTCAAACTGAGCAAGCCCATGAATTATTTTCGTGTGCCTTTCAAAAAACTGTGCAGAACAGAAATGATTTCTTATTGAAAAAAACCCCAACAACAAAACACTAAAACAACAAAAAGCTTTTACAATTCACATCCAAGCTCTGGATTTGTGAACTGTTTTAAAGGTGATGTTCCATCCACACAAGTTAGGGACATTTTATTGACTGTATTAAATCTTTATAGAGTTTATTAATCATTAGGGAAAAAAATTAAAACCTTTACAATACTTGTGTCTTCTTAAATACAATAATAAAGGGAAAGTAGGCAGGTTTCTGCATATTTTGATCATTTGAGGTGTTGTAATTAGACTAAGAATATAATAATTTCATGAGGAAAAATGTATTTCTCTTGATTACAGGAAATTGAAAAAGCTTATCAGCTGATCAGACAGGAACAGTCCAATTTAAACCCTGACCTTGGAGAACTCATCCCCATCCCTTTATACCCCACAAAACAAGACCTGACTCCCAAACCCACTCAAGACAAGCAGAAATGCTGCAAAAAACACAGGAGGAAAGTGCTGCTCAGCACCAGCTTTGGAGAATCTTTGATCTGGACTAAAAATGTCACCTTTGTCATCGATGTTGGTGTGGAGAGAAGAAAGGTCAGTGAAGGGAACCAGAAGCAGTTTGGCAAAAAGAAACTCTGCCTAAGGGCCTTTGCAGAGCAGGGGAAAGGGAATTGTGCAGCTCAGAGTAATGCAAATGGTTTCTAGAGGATCACATGTTTTTCTCTTCTATCACAGCACAGGTTCTGTGGTATTTTTAACATGCAAATTAGTAGACCTTAAATCATTTTCACGGACATCTTGTGTGAAAACCAAGCAAGAAATCACAATTACTTCTCAACTTTAATCAGAAATCAAATCTTTGAAGTTTCTAAAGCCAGAAGAACACTCCCAGCTGAAACTGCCACTCATTTGGGCACCAAACCAATGACAATTCATTTGCAAAATACATCTCACCTGAGTTTTGGCCTATAAGCCATAACTCTCTCTTCAGTATCTTACAGATAGAGCAAAATACCAGCAGTTTTTGGGCACCTATTGCCAGATCTCCTGGTTTAGTAGATAAATCTCATCCCTTATTTAATGCATTAGCAATTGCTCACACAGAGAATCTCTATTTTTTAAAGATGCTTGTGCTGCTCCTGGACATGTTCTCCCATCCAAGTGCCTCCAAATGCTGCAATTTATCTAATTAATACTTGACCTTTTACAGTTCATTCTAAGTTTGGCCTCAGTTCTTGTTATCCACCCTGGGAAGGATTAGTGCAGCTGCAAAAAACAAAAAGAAAGAAAAAAGAAAAAATCTCTCATTTCTTTTATTTCTGCAAAACTGATGTCCTAGGGAATGAGTAATTGTGTAGGAACATGGACTGGAGAGCTGCACTACTGCAGCTCTTTGTAACCATCCTAAGGGTCTTACTAATCAAAATAAATATTCCAGTAACAGGCAAAAGAAACAATATGACACAGTTCCTTTCTATAATACAAGGTGGAATAACCAAAACTGTAGTTAAATGTTCCTAAAATTTTGGAGCAGGGATCCTTAATTCTGACCATGCTCACAAGTAGTTCATGGAAAAGCTTATGAACTACCAGTACCTTGAATTTTCATTGCAAAAATCTGTCATTTTTAAAGGTTTTTAGCTGAGAATTAGAAACTAACTCAGTCTCAAGGCAAGCTAAAAAAAGTCACACTTTTGTGTGCAAGGAAGAGGAGCCTAAAAGCAGTTTTCAATTAGACCATGCTTATTCCTTAAACTTATTCCTACAACTGCAGTTTTCTTGGATGGCAGAAATTAATTTCATTTCCATGGTAACCTGAAGCCCAAAGCAAAATTCAATGAATTAAAAATTTTGTGAATTTACAAAGCAATGAGGACAAAACAGATCCAACAGTCCTGATATCTAGCAAATCACCTCTATCAGTGATGCAATTTTTACCTTGAATTCATTCTTTTGTTTAGTCCTGTGATTACTCCTCCCTCACCAGTTCAAATTCTCATTCAGTCTTTGTGGTTCAAACTCAGCTGAGCACAGAGGGAAGAGGCAAAGTTTTGTGCAGAGCAAAATCTCACCTGAGTCTTGCAGCTGGGATGTATCAGCAATTTCCCTGCAGGAAAAGAAATTCCCTGCACTGAAGGATATTTTATCTTTTTTTATGAAAACCCTGCTTAAAGCAGACAGAGTTGACTCAAATGACAGGAGCAGAGAGCTGCCTTGTCCAGGCAGTTTTATGTCTTGATGGACACTACAGGCTTGTGGCCAGAGCAGTGAGTGGATCAGCTGCTCAGCTTAATCAAAATAAAGCATAATTAAGAAAAATATAAAATATGGCAACATATATCTCTGATACAGCCCTCGTCTCCTGTAATTTCGGTATTAAGACAAAAATATGGAGTTAGGGAAGAAAATGCTATCAGAAAATGTTGGAATTCTGTCACTGGAAGAAAGAAGTAATATTTTTTGATGTTTTTCTTGATGACACCATTTTCTGCTTTAGTAAGGTACATTTCTTCAGGAGAAAAAAGACATTTATCTGAGAGCACACTTAGAGTGACTGCAAAACGTCTGTCAGTTTGTCAGGGTGCTGAGTGCTCTCCTTTCCAAGCTGCTGAAATAAAAACAGATGAAAACTGTTACTACCCTTTCTGTAAAATGACCTAGAGAGAAATTCAGTGCAGACCATTCATATTTTTGCAGCCCTTGTGTACTTATCTGATGCTTGGTATCTCTTTCATTTAAAGGTGTACAATCCTAGAATCAGAGCAGACTCTGTTCTAACCCAGCCTATCAGCCAAAGTCAAGCAGAGATGCATAAACAAATTCTGGGCATGTCTCCATCAGGTAGAAATATTAGCTCAACATTTAAATCCATTAGCTCAAATTATTAATACACCCAACGTGGCAACGCGAGGAGGAAGCATTTTGAAAAAGGGTAATTTTTCTGAATTCTCTTGCAGGGAAAATCTTCTGCTTGTATCCTGAAGAATTTACTTATAAGGAAATGAAGGCACAAGTCCCAGCCAAGGTTCAGG
This sequence comes from Vireo altiloquus, assembly GCA_013396875.1. Lineage (NCBI taxonomy): Eukaryota > Metazoa > Chordata > Aves > Passeriformes > Vireonidae > Vireo > Vireo altiloquus. The sequence continues at coordinate 50,855 of VZRF01014332.1, read as the reverse complement.
AATCCAACCTCACCAGCATGGTCCTGTTCCTGAAGAGGATGGACATAGCAGGCTTTGCACACTGTGACTTCATCAGCAGCCCAGGTAAGGGCATGCACCAATTTGTCAGATTTTAATCATTATTTTAGAAGCTATTTATAGGTTAATTTTCCCCTGTTGCTCACAGGATGGTTTTTTATTTAAGGACTTGTAATAATATCACCCTGCTTTTACTACTTCCCTGCTACAGCAGTTCTCAGCTCAATAGCACTTAGGAAAAAGGCCATAAAGTATCTGAATGGAATTGGAATGTTAAAAAAAAAAAATCAATATTCCAAATATCTTCTCACCTAAGTTACATATTATTTTCCTGCAACCCACAAAGAAAATTTGTGCCCCATTGTACAAGGCATTGCACAGATATCCAACAGAATATATTCCTTTAGTCAAAAGTTTACAACCCAAATAAACCACTGTTGTGGAGGAAATGAGCTTCCTCCTTACCCTCCAGCATCTCCCACCTCAAACCCTCAATGGGCTGCTCCCCAAGGACAATATTCCTTACAAAACAAACCCAGATGCACTTTCAGTACTAAACAGGGACGACAATGAATTTTGAGGAGAGAGTGAAGGAAGTTGCCTGGTTTTACCCCCCTGACTTCATAATTTAGGGTTTTTTCTATAGAAGAATATTTTCCTCTGTTCTGGCTTATCACAAAACCCAAGAACCACTGCAAATTCTGCTGTTGCTTTGAAACTCATTAAAGTGAGGGAAATAGCCCTGGTTTCATTGGTTTGGGGATTGCTGGCTTCATTCATGATAATTTTTCAGTGCAAACAGAAGTTCTTACATTATCCTCCCTTTCCTCATGCACATGCACATACACAAAATTGAAATGATCTCTCCTATGTATTGTGCACTGTAATTAATCAGTAATAAAGTGTTAATTCCCACTGTTGGATGTTGCACTAGGTGGTTAAGTGGAATTTTTAAGAAGAATTTATTCTACTTTTCCCTCATCTGTTTAGCAGAAACGTGCCTAAAAAAAATAGGAAAAAGCATGGTCAGTCTGATGGTAATTAATTCAAAACCAATGAGAATTGGAGTATTTTGGCCTTGTGAATGTCATGAATCCACAAAACCTGCATGGAAAATTTTTATGGAATACAGTTTGTTTCCACTCAAATTTAAAATGTATTTTACTATTTTAAAAAATTATACGAAAACATATTAGTGTTTTTCCTGGATATGAAGAACGTTGGTCTTGAGCTGTAGAAGGGATTAGTAAAATTATATTGAGGAAAGCATTCAGCATTTTGGGTTTAAAGGCACAACAGGGACAGCATTCAGAGAAATTGAAATGCTAGAGGCACTTAAGTGTTTCACAGATGCAGGAATTCTAAGTTTTGGCTGTATTTTTGGATAATGCAGCTGAAGAAAGCATTGTGCTGATGTGTAAAAAATGCATTTGATGAATGTATTGGCTTTACTTGGATGGACATTTAACATGACAAAGTTTTTGCTAACTAGATCAAGGGTGTCAGGTTCAGGTATTGAAGAGTTTTAGGAATTACTGAACAGTGTGAGGAATGTTGGACAAACTGCTTGAACAAAGGGAAAACCTCACAAACACAGCAGGGCTCCTCTGAAAGCAGAGGAGAAAGTCTGCACAACTTCCTTGTCTCCTTCCTGTCTTACCCAATTAAACAGCTGAGACAGAGCTTTAATGATCCAGCACAGCTCTCCCTTCATCCAGGATACATCACACATTTGCTTTCTTTCCTCTTTGGAGCAGGCAGGGGACTTTTCCCTACTAGCACTCAGACTGATCCCTACACAATCCTCCAGAGATGGGTGTAAAACTCCCACAGTCAGAACAGACTTTGAAGCACCTGCTGTGAAATTGTCTGAAAGAAACTGGAATACTGAGGGGAGAAATCTGTCAGGGGAGGCAGTTCTTGTGTTAGACCAACTCACAGGACACAAAACACATCTTTTCACTCAAAACACATCAGGCTTTCAAGCACACAAACCCAAAGATGGTTTGGGCTGGAAGGGACCCTAAAGACCATCCAGTTTCAAGGCCCTGCCATGGGTCTGACTATTCCATGGCTCTTCACCTCCTTGGAGCTGAATTCCCTTTGAGTAAAGGAGTAAAGACATTGTAGCCTCTCCCACCTGCCACAGGCTTTCCTCTGCACTGTTTCTGTCCAAAATTCTCACCTTGTCTTTGCAGTTGAAACAGAGGGAGGCTCTGAGGGTTTAAGGTGAATTTCTCTGTAACAAAATCAAGTTTTCACTGAGATGACAAAGTAAGGCATGGGCATGAACTGGTGAACAAACAAATCAGAAGGGCACTCAAATTCAGAGCAAGAAGTACTTCACAATCTGTTTTCTGCACACAGAGAACATACAGCAGATAAGAAACAAAAATTACATCAGTAAAACATTTTATTTCTGCTCAGCAACAATATGCACAAGGGATTTTTCTTTTTTCCACTGCTCTTTGAGGAGAAATAAAAGCCTGGATTAACTCTGACTCATTACTGCATTATGAAAGCAACAAACATGTCAGGCTTACAGCTGCTGCATTTAATTCATGCCATAATCGAGAGGAGCAAATGCAGCAGAGCTTGTTCCCCTTTCTGGAATTCATGAGCCAGAGGAAAATGAATCTGGCACCAAAGTGCATTAGTGGGATTCCAGTGCCACCAGAACAGGGATGTGTTTACATTTTGATCAGTTAATCAGATAGATCTTTGCTGGGGTTTCTAATGGGACAAAAGAATTCCAGTCCCACAGATTGCAGCAACATTATGTGCTTTTGTAAATCACTGGTAAATCCTTCCTTAAATGAAGCAAATCATTCTAAAGACGAAGCCATGTACAATTTCTCTGGGGAATCAAGGTGAAAGCACTCTGCATTCAACCAGAACTTCCCTAAACAATTTTCAGATTAAAAGATGTGTCAGTGGTCATGGATGCCATGACATTTGAGAGCTATGCTTTAACAACCCCCTGGAGAATATATTTCTAGAAAATCCAGAATAATGAGAGCTGTATAAATATCTAAAATATGTTTGCATATTTTTTTATTACAAACAGCCTGTCAAAGACAGAAACTCAATGCACCATGTAAGGTCTGCTCAACACAGATCACTTCAGGGAAGATTTATTATCTTAAGTTCACTTGTTAATTCTTTGATCTTTTAAATTCTGGCTTTCATCAATGAAGTGATGTGTGCAGACATTATTCAGTATTTTTTGTCAGGACAAGGCAGGTCAGGCCCTGTCCTGGCTGTCCTTGCTGGCAGAAAACACAGCAGGGACCATCACCAGGCAGACTGGAGGAGTGCTGCATGAGGGAGAATGGAAACACTGCAAAGTATGAGTTTGGGAAAGTCACTTTTAATGATCAACTATCATTTCAAAACAATAGTTACAGAACTGGTGGCTTCAGAGCAAAACAGACGCAGAAAAAATCCTGACTCAAAAGTTACAGGGCAAAAAAGAGAATCAGGAGGAAATCTGATTCTTCTGGGCTTGCAGAAGAAAAAGTTTTGCATAATTTGAGGAAAAGTTGGCACAGACTCCTCCATCTTCTCAGTCTGCTATCCAAGGAGCAATGTTACAAACCAGGAGCCCAGGACTGTTCTCTCTGCAGGAATTACTTTGGCAGCTCTCTGTGCTGTTCAGCCCAACAGAACCTGCAAAACTTGTGGTGTGCCAGGCAGAGAACCAACATCACTTCACCTGACATCCATGGCAGCTCTGCCTTTTTAACTTACTCCCATAGAAGGAAAAGACCTATCCAAAAAGGTATTGCACATACTCAGCATCTGTAGAGTAGGAGACCAGAACACAGGAACTGTGGATGCCCCAAAGAAGCACAGGAGAGCAGTTAAATGGACTATTAGAAATCTTGGAATTTAAGTTTCATTCTTCTCTCTAATATCCACTGATTACAGAAATTTGACCAGATCCCTAAATCACTTGTTTCCTAATGCAAGAAGAATAATATTTTTGAATTTATTTGATCACACCTCAAGCACTTCACCCTCAGCCATGTGGGAAGAATACAGGTGTACCTCCCTACAGAGACAGAATTTACTCTGTTCACATCAAAGTTACAAAAATATGAAACCAAGAATATCATTTTAAGTAGCTTGAAACTCTCAGATCAACTATTCCAGTGCTAACAAGAACATTTAGTTATATATTTGCTTTACTAAGCCTAAAAAGGATCAAAAGCAGGATCTGTATTTACATAAAACTGGTCAGATTTCCTGAAACGAGCAACCCAGTCTGGAGCAGCCAAAGAACACAGACCAGGGAAAGAAAATGGCAGATTAGGAAATACCTTTTAAAATTCCAGGGATGTGACAGTTTCTTGTTGAAAGCACAGGACACATCTTGAGAGGTTTTTAACTTTGCTCCTGTGAAAGCAGCAGTGGAGTCACAAATCCTCGTGGTTCACATCTCAAGGCAGCAGCGGCTGGTGCTGGCAAGAAGCCCTGAAAAGCCCTACTCTGTTTTTTTATTTTTGCTTTTTTACTCTTCCTTCACCTGCTCTAATCCACCTTTACTGTCTTGTCCTTTCTAGAGCAATAAAACTCCAGGAGTCTTGTTTTTAATTTTTTTTTCCAGAACACTCATAGCAAGACAGAGAAGTAATTTGTGCTTATAAATCTCAAGACAACTAACTCTAGGGCATAAAAATGCAAATTACTGATGCTATCAGGGGGTTGAAATTGGCTGCCATATAATCATATATTTTGCGAGCTCTAGCACAAACTACTTTGTTGACTTCTGGAAATTAGCTTTCCATGATGTCCTAGTAATTACTACACATCTGAATGACTCTTCTACTCTCCCTGTATTTTCAATCACTGATTTCAATTCCTGTCACTGCCTCGTATTCATCATCAGCTGCTACTTCTCATTTCTTTACAATTCTTGAGTATTTTTTCCTCAGATGCTTTAGCTTTTGCAAGGGCTCATCGTTCATCCCATTAAACTTCACATATATCTGATAATAAATGTTCTCTCTAGAAAGAATTGTACAGGCAGAGGTAAGAAGTCTGAGACCGAAATGAAGCAGGTCCAGAGTTTTAACTGGAATTTACAGGAGAGAATTTGCCTGAAAATCGGGTGTTTTAAACTCAACTGAAGTCACATTAGCAGATTTATATGCTGGAGAAGTTCTGGAAAAGTTCATTTACGGGGAATTAATGAACTATTTTTCCCTTCAGATATGAGTAACAGAATGAGGTTAAAAACAACAGGTGCTTGTTTGCTTCCCATCTTACTTTTTCCTTGATTATAAGTAGTTAATTACAGAGAGATGGCAATCAACAGTTCACTGCCAATGAAGTTAAAACCTCATCTCAAGGTTTTCTTGCAAAAAGTGTGGGAAATGTGTGGCTAAATGTGACCTAGCAGCTAATTACAGCCTTGCTTTGCTTTAATCTTGGTGATGCCAGACACATTCCCGCTCTTAATGAATGCAAGAAATTATTTCTACTCATCTACTAACGAAGATCCAAGTGCAAATACACCCCCTGCCTGTGTGGGCAGCCGTGGTTGGGGTCTGGTTATTTTATTCAGGGATGTTTTTCACATTTTTCACAGCCCACAGAAGCTGACACATGGCCAGTGCAGCTTCCCAGGGCTGGGGATCAGGCCAAGTCCTGCTGCAGTGGAATTTCTGCCACTCCAAGGGAACTGGAATTTACCTTGCTATCCACAAAACTGAGAAAATATCAAGCAGTTCCTTAGACTGGAGTAAGGAGAAAGTTGCTGCAGTGGTTGGAGAGCAGTTGTGGATATAAATGAACTGGCACTTATAAAAGATATTGACCATTCAATATGACCTGGAATGGAAACCCACCTTTGAAAAGAGCTGAGAGGAAAGAACTTTAAAGAACCTTCACACTTCAAGGGTTCCCAAATTTCCACCCCTGTCTTTCATGCTCTGGCAACAATTTTTTGCAGTGCAGGCCTGACAACTTCAGCTTCAGGTTCTCTCTCTCCAGCCCCAGAACTGGAGCCACATAAAGTTCTTCTGTGCTTGTTTGACCTACTTTTATCACCATCAGATTTCCTACAGACCTGCTCAAGTTCTAACTTTAAGTGCTTATTTGCTTAATCCTCTCCTCTCAGGACATTTTCCTATATTGCCTCATTATTTTTGCTGCCTCACTGTTCTCAATTTTACCTATGGAGGTTGTAAGGAAGTTATAACCCACACTAAGAGAAAATTGAACATTGAATTTTGTGGAGTGAGAAAGTACAGCCAATTGCTAGGGAGATATTTTCTTTTACTACATTCCTATTTTTCTTCTGGTATCATGAGAACCTATGTTAAAAAAGTATAATAATTAAAAAGGCAACCAATAAAACTTCAAATACCTGCAAGAATAACAGTTACAACTTCTGTAAATGCTTCTCTGGTTAAAAAAATGTCTTTCCTAGAGCTGTCCTGTATCTCAGCACCCCTCAAATGTGATCACCCTTTTTAAAAAAGAAAACACAAAAAACCACCCAAAAACATCCAGTAATGGAAGCAGTTTTGACACAGTCTAGGGGCAAATACAGAATTCAGGACTGAGTTTGGGATTTGGCAAAATTGTTCTGATATAAAAAGTACCAACAAAGATATTTGCAGCTCTATGATTGTTACCTCTTACTTTCTTCCTCCAGAATTTTCTCAGCCTTCTACGCATCCATTACTTATTTATCTTACTTATCCAGTTCTTACTCACTGGCAAATAAAAGAAGTTGATTCCTCTCATTTCCCCAGAGGAAATACACAAGTGAAATATTATAATGAGAATTCAGACCTTCATTTCTGTGTAGCCACTCTCAAGAACTGGAATTCTCTTCTGTTCTCCTCAGCTCCTGAAAGCCTGATGCAGGCTTTGGAAGATCTGGATTATCTGGCAGCTCTGGATAACGATGGAAACCTCTCTGAATTTGGGATTATTATGTCAGAATTCCCCCTGGATCCTCAGCTGTCCAAGTCACTGCTGGCTTCGTGTGAATTTGAGTGTGTGGATGAGATGCTCACCATTGCAGCCATGGTAACAGGTACTCCTGGGGCAGCTCTCACTGCAGGCCTTGCACCACATGCCCAACCCAGACTCCTTCCAAATCTATCCACAAAAGCAAATTTTTTTTATTCTCATCCTGCTTATTTCAAGGAAATTAATATGTTTGGCTGTTCAAGTCTTGACTGTAAAGATACAATGAAACTTAAGTAAAGAATTCCCACAGAGAATTCCATTTCCAGGCTTCAGCTGCCCCCATTGGCTTCCTCCCCTTTGTCAGAATCATCCCTTCAAAATGAAACTTTCTTACATTAACCTACATTTGTTACAGATTGGTGCAGAAAATTAAGGGAAGTTCTAATTATAAACCAACATTGAACTGTTGACCTACAAAGAATTACTTTGTTATCTTGTCTCTGTACTTTAAATATTTTATAAAACTAACATAACCTTGGAGTCTTAAACAGCAAACACGTGGACCACAGGATATTGAGCTGCTTTAGTTGTCCTCCTTGTAGGACAACTTTTTATGCCCAAACTGGGTTAATTTTTAACTTGCAGTAATTTTTTAAGTACATAAAACAAATGTAAATGATTGAGCATAGGCACAATTCAATTTTAGAAAAGGTCAACCATCTCTAAAGACACAAAAGTAAAATGCACTGGAAAGCACGAATCTCAACACAGAGGGGCAAATAACAGCAATAAATCAATAGATTTAGTGGTTTTCTGTATAAGAAGTAATTGGTTTGGATTCTGGCTGAATTGGTTTGTGCCATCATGAAGCATTTTTGGCATCAGCCCGGGAGAAAGCTGCTCACCTGTATTTGTGTTTACAGCACACATTAACAAGACATTGAAAGGACACCCCCATAAATAAACCCTCAGAGAATGCAGCAGGTTCAGTTCTTCAGCACCAATCCAACCCTGGGGATTAAAGGCAATAGAGGAAGGAAAAACCCAAAAATACCAGTGGGGTTTTGTGCACCTCTGTGTCTTCACCACTGGCTTGGTTTTTCCCTCAGCTCCCAACTGCTTCCTGCATGCCCCTCCTGGCACAGAGGAGATTGCTCTGACCTGCTGGCGCCGCTTCTGCCACCCTGCAGGAGATCACTTCACCCTCATCAACATCTTCAACGCCTTCAGGGCAGCCACTGCCAACCCCACAGACCCAGGCAAGTGTGCCCAAGACAAAATGAAGCCCACTGGGATCAGTTTGGTAGAAACAAACCCAAAAATCTGATGATTCCTTCTAGAATTGCTGATGTGCAGGGAGAAACCTATGGGGGTAGCTACAGCTGATGAATATGAATTTATTAATTAATTAAAAATTACCTAAGAGAGCATCCCTTACCCAACTGGGATGTATAATCACTATTCCAAATGTCCTTTGAAGTTGATGCCTTAAATGACTACCTAGAAACAGAGACTAGACAGGAATAAAGGAAAAAAGGGTGGTATTTATTTGAAAGGCCTTCAGAGGTCACACTCTGGGCTCCAGAGGCTCCTGCCTCAGTGCATCCCAACATGGACAATGACAGCTCCCGAGTTCTTCCCACTTTGATAGCAGCATCAATTGCCCAAGCAGAAGCCAGGCAAGGATGGAATTTGCCCAAGCTTGCCCCCCTCTCCCCAAGATGAAGGTTTGCAGTTGTTGGGCCCAGGAGGGTCTGGGTGTCCTTGGAGAGCGAGCTGGAAAGGCTTTGTTATGTCAGTGTGAGCATGAGAGAACAGCACTGAACGAGCTCCAGGGAACTGCAGAGTTACACTAGCAAAACATCATTTGAAAAATATAAAAGTTAAAACCTAAGGCATCAAAGTAGTGCTATGCAAAACCAGAAAGATGGTTCCTCCTGTAGAAGCACAAAATCCAAGTTTAGGATGAATAAAAGCTGCTGAGGAGGGCCTTGATTCCCCCAACAGTTCTGGTGGGGTTTTGATAGCTGTGAACTGAAAGCAAAATTTAAGGGGAAAATGGAAAGTAGTAAAGCCCACATGTACAGGAACACAAATAAAAGGTGGGGGCACTGCAGAGCAGCAGAAGCTCTTCACTGCATTTTCCTGTGCTCAAACATCCTGCTCTGCTTCATTTAGCCCGAGCCCAGTGCTCAGACAGCAGAGGGATAAACCTGCACATACTGAGTAACAACTCGAGACAGGGAAGCAGGATTGTTTCCTGTTCAGTCATGTGGAATGCTGAAGGGAGCTCCAGGAGAACCAGTCCTTTACCCAAGGTGCAGGATATCAGCACCGGCACTACAGATGTGATTACAGCTCTGTATCCTGGCCTGAACCCACAAGGCCTGAAAAATACAATTGCTACTCATTCTCTGGGAAGCTTCACTGTAACAGAGCAAAGAAGGGATTTGATTCAGAAGGAAATAGCTGCAGTTCTATAAAACTAAGGATATCAAGTATTGCCCACTTACCTTGCAAGCTGAGCCTAAGCTCTCTGTACGGCTCATTACCAGAATTTGGGACATCATCTGCAGCAGTCCAAGAGCACTTCAGAGCAGCATCTCTGTGGATTGCACCCATCAGTAACATTCTGCCTTAAGCCAAAACAGTTTTTTTTTCCCTCCACAGATTTCAGCACTGAGAAATGGTGCCGTGATTATTTCCTGAGCAGTTCTGCTCTGAGCATGGCAGAGATGATCAGAGCTGAGCTGGTGGAGATTATGAAGTGCATTGAACTTCCAATTTCAGAACCAGACTTTGGATCAGAAGAAAATCTACTAAGCATTAAGAAAGCTCTTTTATCTGGCTACTTCATGCATGTAAGGAAAAACACTGTGGTTTCATCTTCTTGCACTGTTAAATTATGTAGAATGCTTTCAGAAAACTTAAGTTCATTAGTGAAATCTCTTGATCACCAGAAAGGATAAAAGCCATTTTTTTTCCCAGTGTATCAAACACTTCTGCCCATTCCAGCCTTTTCTCTGGGGTTCATCTCTCACTGCACGGAGTTCACACACTCCACAGAATTAAGAAAACTGCCAACATGCCTTTCACTCAAAGAACTCTTTCACCTCAAAAAACTCTTGAACTTGCAATATTCTCTCAGGAATGATTTCATTTTTGAAGGTGTTTTTGTGAAAATGGCCTGGAAATAAAGAAAAGACTTGGATGTATTTAGGTGTACATAACAGACAGCTTGTTTCATCTCAGGAAGGCACTTTAACTGTAAATGTAAACTAGATTTGTTCTCACTTGGGTCCCCAGGCATTTCTTCACATCCCTGTGCTCCATCTCAACACAAGCATGACCCCCTCCCATTTCATGTCCTGACACTGTATTTAAAAGTCCATGAAAAGTATATGTGCTAAAGAATGTTTGTATGTGTTCACACAGACTCTTCAAAGCCAAACTCAGATACTCGTGTACTTATTTGTTGCAGTTTCTTTTCAAATACACAGCCAAACACTTTCTTCAAGTCTCATTTCATGGTATCCAGTCCCAAGCTTTCCCACACAAATTTGAGGAGTTTCTGAGGAGTTTTTTTAACTGAGTCTCTACAGTTAAAAATAGCTGAAGGGAAGTTTAATTTCTGTTTTTAATAGGCACTGGTCAATTAAATAATGGACAACTCTCTCAATTTTTTTTTTTAGATTGCTCGTGATGTGGATGGCTCAGGGAACTACTTAATGTTAACACACAAACAAGTGGCCCAGCTCCATCCCTTCTCATCCTATTACAACAGCAGGAGGATTCCAGAGTGGGTTTTATTCCATGAGTTCACCATCTCAGAGGGCAACTCCATCAGAGTCGTCTCCGAGATCTCCCCACATCTGTAAGTGAATTGTGATGAAATTGCTCCTTCCCTCCTCAATCCAAAAAATCATCACTTTGGGGAGATAAAAAGAAAAAAAAAATTTAAGATCTGTGATCTCCAGACCCTCACTATTCTCAATATTTGCCACTGTAACTGTAAGCAGATGAAAAAACTCACATTATCAGCTGCAAAAGTTTCTTATGTAATAAAATATAGTGAAAAAAATTCAGAGTTAATGGAGCAGTGCACTCACACATTAATCTAGCTGGAAAGGTCTTTGTTCCCTGAGAACCTATTTTCCAGCAAATCTTTTTCTTAACATATTTTCTGTACCCAGCCAGCTGAATCACAGACTTTTTATGGATTCAGGGAGAGACCAGAGCCTCCCCTTTGCAAAAAATCTCTTTACACAAAGAATATACATTTCATTCTCCCATCTTTTCAATTTCCCATGTTTATAGGAGAGCTTTTTTCATGATGTTATTGAACCACTCTGTTCTAAAGCAGGGAAAATGTTGTTGAATGCAACCTGCAGCACTGGGAACTGCATTGCACCTCAGGGGCAGGCTGAGAATATTCAGTGCAAGGCTACTGAAAGCACCAACTGCCACATCTTGCAGACAATCTTGAATTCTTGCAGAGTTTTGGGTTAAAATATCAACTTCGTAGCTTCTTTTCTATATGCCTGGAAGTAACGATTCAAGCATTTCCAAACTCAATGAAAAAGTTTACAATATTTTGTGTCATTTCCTCGCCAGGTTTGCAGAGTTGGTCCCTCAGTATTATTTCAGCAATCTTCCTCCAAGTGAAAGCAAGGATATTCTGCAGGAAGTGATCAATCACCTGGCACCTGTTTCAGCCACGAAGGAGGAACAGAAAACTGCCACTGACAGCAAAGAAAATGAGGAATTTCCCCAAGCTCCCAGTGAGCAGAGATGTGTTATTCAGTGATTTTAGACTGCACTATCACATATTGGACAACAATAAATAAAAGCAACATATCCAAAGTACATCCCCACCTTAACCCATGAAATTATTTCAAGCTTTTGACATAAGTGTATTTAACAGAAGAAATAAAGAAAAAGCACTCTTCTCAACAAAACAAGTTGCATTATTTTGGAACAAAGCCACGTGATTTAGCTTTGGTTAAAAACACATTGAGCAGATATTCAAGTTTTCTTTTGACTGGGTTTTTATTGACTGCTTCATGATGATACCAAAGGAAAATAAGATGCAATATTTAAAAATATTCACTTGGTGGATATTTTTGGTTGCACAAAACCGTTGCCTCAACAGCAGTTCTAAAAATCTTGTGAAGTCACAGTCCTGCATGGCTGCTCTATAAAATCCTGGTGTTTGGAGAGAAGCTCAGAGAGAGAGATAATCTTTGAGTTTATCCATAATTCCATGAATTCCATCAGCTGGAACTACCATAACAGTCCTTAAAGGCTTCATTGGGACATCATCAAAGGACCATCTGCCACCCAGACAGGTGTCACTTTCCTCTTGCACAGAGTAGTTGAATTTCAGAAGGGCTTTCTAAACAACAGAAATAAAAGCATGCAGATTAAAATTAATTAGCATGAAGATAATACATCATCTAAACAAAGTGAAAAGAATGAACCTATTATGTCCGTGCTTATTAAAAAGTTTTGTTCCCTCTTGAAGTGTCCACCAAAAAGATCAACCAAAAAATGCACTATTTAAAGGGTTTTAAACAGTTTTCTTTTCATAGAATTTATATCATTCATACTAAATTCTACAATGACTGCTACCATTACAGTTTGGGATCAGAAAAACTAATTAGGAGGGAGGAGGGAAAAAAAAAGTCTCAATGCTCCCTTTAGTTCTGAGGCTCTGCTGCTTTCAGGGCCTACTCTTAAAACTGCCCAGAGTCCTGAAAATTAATAAAATCTGTAAGAATATGAGTAAAAATCAAATACTAGGGATGGGAACCAATATGAATGCTGGGGAGAATTTCAGAAAGCTCTTGGAAAGGCTCCAGATGGTTGCAGCCACTGGAAGATCCATTTATGCTTCTCCAAACAGGCAGGTGTCTAGAATGTGTATTAGTTTTTTTCCAGGGATATAAACCCCATACAGGAAGACCCTTTTCATAAGCTTTCCAAGATAAAATTCCTGATGGATAAGAAAACTGTACCTAATAAATGTTTCCAGCTCTCACACAAGTCAGATTGAGAGCTCTGAGCTGAACCATTAAGCAGAAGAACTTACCTGATTCCTTCCCTTTGTGGGAAAAGTAAGATCCACTCTCCTTTTAGGTTTTCTTTCTACTACCAATATATCAAGGCTTTAAATCTCATTTTGGAAGAATCACCACGTTAATTGAGTGGCTTTGCTCAAGAACAATTTGAACACCTTTAATCAGTTCCAAGTGTGGTTATAATAGATTTTCTGGTTATCATTTTAAGGAACATAATAAAGCCCAGGGAAGTGGCAAGTGCAGAAAAAGCTTTCTCTCAGTTTGATATGGCTCCAAGTGCCTGCCTCACACATTTAATGCTATTTTATGGCAATCTAATTAACATTATGTGTGATCAGGAAGGACAGACACTCCAGAACTAATTTAACACACACATTATTAAGTATGGAGAGACATTTAATTTAATACCCCACATAATGTTTAAAAGGAATTTTTTTAGAACACTGGGAAGACTGTTAAAAAGAAAAACATGCTCAGTTTGGGGCTATCCTTTTGAGCTGAGAATTACTGCAGTTTGGATGAAATTTAATTCCAATAGTTATTTATTTCAATAAATAACAAAGCTGAGATAAATAAATACAAAATGAGCCTTCCAGAACTGAACCCCCATGGGCACATGAGCATCACAGGCTCCTCCCCAGCAGCTTTTCAGCAACATTTCACAGAGTTCAGGTTCAGCTGTTTCAGCTGAAAGACAAAACCAAAATCCCCAACGTGCTGCTGCACAGAGGCTACACCACCATTCCCTACAGCTGCCAGTGAATTCCCCCCACTTACATTTTTCTGCTTCCCAAGAAATAAAATCACAGCTCCATCACAGCCTCTGTCAGGACAATTACACACAGGAACCTCTGCCATTAACCACCCCATGCATGTGCAAGTCCTTTGCCCTGCAGGCACTGCCAGAAATGAAAAATAATGGGCTCTTGACAAAGTAATAATATTGGAGAACAGAAGTTTTAAAGCTTTAGGAAAAAAAAAAAAAAACAAAACACCATGAAGAATTCTTTGCATTTCAAAGCACATTTTAAATTTAATTTTCTGCATTTTCCCCTCGCCTGTTCTGGCTCAGGACCAGCAGAATTGTGTGGACAGGCTGCCTTAGGAAATGGGAAGCAATATTTTCATGTCAGTGTTTTAGCACCTTTTTATTAATATACCTGCCCTGAGAGTACAACAGAGACAGAAAAGGGAAGCAAGAGCCACTTCTCAGGATCTCCAGAAGTTTTAATTCTGAGCCTTTTTTGAGAGTAACAGGAACCCAGGAGGAAACAAATCAAAACACAAAAAGAGTTTGATTGCTCCTCTCTCAACACTACTCCAAAACACCTTGGATTTAATTTAAAAATATTTGTAATCATCTTGATAAAAGCTCCCCTTGAATTTGAGGTGGAACATCTCTTGTTGATGATCCGTAAAGAAAAAGAAGCATTTTAAATTAAATAATCATTTGGTACCTCATGAAAGAATTCTTCTTCTGCATTTGCAAACATTAATTCCTCCTTTGGCTGGCTTTTCCCTTCTTTCCTCTTCGAATTGCTCTTTGTGGCTTCTGTAAAGGTCTTGCTGATAAGGAGGTAATAGTGGCACTTTCCACAAGGTTTGTTTGTTCTCTGTGCCTCAGTCAGCTCCTTCCTAAAGAGGAATAAATGTTGACACACTCACACAACTTAAATCCTAAACAAGCATATAAGTACACCTAATCATGTACTGGTATAGAGAGGATATTCAAATTACAGCTTATTCTTTTAGGAGTGCCTCCAAAAATCCATTTTGCAGATGCATTCCTGGTACTTAAACATACTATTTGGACTTTTAAACTATACAAATATGGATGTTTTTCCACAGCTCACAAGATAACCTTTTTTCCCAGAATCCTGTTCATGGCAGAGTGCAATGATTCAAAGTGCAACTCTCCTTAAAAATACATCGCACCATCACTTTCATGAGGAATTGTAAGTGAAGAGATAGAAAATACTCTTGCCCACCCTTGTGTTCAACATGTTGTCACTCCAAAACCTTTAAGACAAAGAGGCTGAGATCTGAATTAGAGCTCTGTCAAGTGCTGTATTTGTGGTGACCTCAATCTGACTTCTAATCTCATCTCACATGAAAGGAAAGAAGGAAAAAATGAAACAAAAAAATACATTATCTCCATTCTATTACTGGAGTTCCTTATCCAATACAATTTCCTTGTTCTCAGTGTGGCACTAAAATAATGTAATGCTGTGTTTCAGTGGATTCATTTATTTACATTCACCCATCTTTTGATGTAAATCCATGAATTGGTAGAGACCAACCAGCACTTCACTTGTTTTTTTCATTACTTGAAACTAATCAAAACACTACATATTCACATGGCCCAGAACACAACCACCTTTTAATCCTTTCCCTCAATCCAAATCTCCCATTCCAGAGCCAGACATTAACACATAAACAGAAACACCCAAGCTGCTCATTAGCAGTATGCTAAGAATGTTTCCATTTAAAAATTTTCCTGTAGTGTGAAAATAATCTGCAATACAAGGAGAAACTGCAACATACACACAGATATTTCTGTAGCAGAACTGCACACGTTCTCCAATTATATCATCTATAGTTTGAGAAAGTTTTGTATCTTTATAAAGATATAAAAATATTCTAAAAATTAACTGAAGACCATATTTGAGATAAAAATTATTTTCCTGTTCATGTTTTACTTATATCTGTAGCATCACCTGTCTTAACACAGCTCTACATACATAGAAGTTCTGAAAAATATGAAGAAAAAATACCATATAAAGAAACTTACTGGAGCTGCTGGTGCATGGGCAGAGCAATCTGTGGAGGGACATTGATGAACCTCTCACTCAGGATGAGCCCCACAGGCTTTGTGCTGTCGTTCAGGAGTTTACTCAGCTGCTCCACCACCTGCTGCTCACAGCTCTGCTCACAGCGACTCAGCAGCAGCTCTTTGATTTGCTCAGCACACTGGGTGCCCTGCAATCAGAAGGTGCATTTTCTGTACCTGATACAACAACTATTTACACGAGAAAGCCTTGAAATGTCAGCTTCAAGGGACTTTCCTCCAGGCCTGGTGGCAATTTCCCTCAGCAGCCTCTAAAGCACTGCATGACTGCTCTGAAATCATCCTCCAGATCTGGAGCTTAGGCCAAACAAAGGGTGTGAAGTGATGGGAAGGAGGAACTGCAACAGTAAAACTCCAAACTGCAGAAGATCAAAGTGAAGAAATACAAGAGACTGACAGCTCACTTAGCCTGGAATTATTCGGCCTGGTTTTAACCCTCTGTTCCATTCTTTGCTTTACATTTGACCCTCAGCAAGTTACTACATTCAAAATAAGGCTTAGTCACGTGCAAGTTTTACAACCTCAGTCCTCCACAGTGCAATTCCAAATGCTGGTCCAGTTGTTACACAGGGCAGAGAGCAGGATGTGGCCTCATTTATTACTGATCTTTATGAGGAATACCAACCTTCCTTTCTGTTAAGTTCAAGCAGCTTATAAAACCAAAGACTTCATCGTCATCATCTTCATCATCACTACTGTCTTCCTGCACTTCTGCTTGCTGTTAATGGAAGAAAAAGCAACAACTCACATTGCCATTCTACTTGACTCTAGAAAAACATGTTTTTCTTTCTAGAAGATGCTCAGCACATGACAACCATCAAGGAAATCTGTACAAACACACACTGCAAACTCTGCAGCATCAGTGAACATCTCAGTGTGCTCAGAGCCTGCTTCAGAGAGAGCCAGGTCATGCATCTTCTACAGCAGAGTCCTTTGAAAGGCACTAAAGGTTGATAGCTCACATTCAATAAGCAGCATCTCAACCCAGGGGATGGCAGTATCTAAGCAAAACCAATTTCCTTCAGTTTCTAACACAAGGAAGTAAACCTGGACTGTCTTAACAACCACAGAGCAACGAAGATTTGATAGGGGACAAAGAGATGTGTCTTTGTAGGAAAGTCACAGGGGCCTATTTCTTATGGAGATGGTAATAAACCGCTCCATTGCATTTTCAGCATTACTACACCAAAATTCAGGGAGTGAAAAGCTTTCCATATGTAAAAAGAAACCAGCTATAATAATATATCAAATTCCTTCTTTGCTTGAAAGTGGCATGGAAAATTTCAGTTCCCATAGAAGAATTACTCTCAAAGCAAAAAAAAAAATCAAGAAAGCCAAATAACACAGACAGAATCCCCTTCTGAAATACAGAAATCATGTCATTTCAACATAAAAAGTATTGCACTTCCATTACAAATGTGAGACCTGTCTTACCTTGATAATACTTCCAATATGATTCTGTTGTATTAAGATATCAGTCAATTCAGCAGTGTTAACAGGAGCCTTTAGAAACAACTGGAAGACAGGAAACAAGCATTAAGTTTTAGGCACTGATGGCATTTCACAGGCCACTTAGTAGAAAATAAAGTGAGGTTTTTTATTTAACTTCCTTCATTACAATACTGCAATAACTAATAATCAGCTGCTTGCAGTGCTCGCTCCTGCACCTTCCACACGCTGGGATTTCCCCACTGGTATCCTCTGGAGTTTGGTATAACCTGAAAGTTGTGGCTTTTCCATCCCTGGAAGTGTCCAAGGGATGCTGGACAGGGCTTGGAGTAACCTGGGAGAGTGGAAGGTGCCCACTATGGCAGGGGGTGGAACGAGATGGGCTTTAAGGTCCCTACAAACCCAAACTATTCTGGGATTCTCTAACAGAAGGAAGCAAAATAATACATAAAAACTATAAATTAGTACAGAGAATGTGAACTGATGTCTTTGCATAACTCTTCAGGTATTATTTACCACTGGATGTATCAGCTAAACTAACGAGTAGTCACAGTACCTGCTGCAGTAACTTCTTTATTCCATTATAGTCATTGTCTGATATGGAATGTGCTTCAAATTCAATATTCACTTCCTGCAGAGTAAAACAGAGAATATCACTCACATTTGGCAAGAAGTTATATTAGAACAAAGCTAAACTGTAAAAGACTTGAAGTAATGGCAAACAAGAGAAACAGAACTTATTTCCACCTTGCAGTAACCTCAGCAATTGTTATCTTCAGAGAACATCTGTGAAAGTAACTTTTCAAAGCTAACCCACCAATTGTGTTGTGAAGAAACCTTTAATGCTTTGCTCCTGCCATGTGACTCACACAATTACACCTTGTAGTCACACAGACTTCTTGTAGAGAGGCTTGATCCAGGCAGTTAAACCCCGGGAAGTGCAGGACTGGGGTGTAACGCCTTAGCTAAGGGTGAAGATTGCTACAGACATTTAAATAATTACACCCAAACCCCCATTTCTGCTATTTCCCCAAATCCTCCTGGCATCATTAACCCCACTGTGGAACTCTGCTCAGCAGGCAAATGATGAGACCCAGGCACCACAGAAGCACAATGGGAACTGTTGCTTTTCCTTCCAGAACAAATGTGCCTACCAACATTTTTACTGGTATTCAATATACCTACTCCACTGTTCAAGACCATTCCGAGTTATTTTGCCTTTTAATTGCCAGTTTCAATCACACTCCCTGAGTAACCTCAACAACTCAGCCTTACTTTTGTCACCAATTCAGCCTCACAACTCTCTCCAATCCCATATCGAAGTCATGGCCTTTGTCGTCCACTGGAAGAACAGTGTTAAAGACCTGTTTGTAATGTAGAAAATGGGCACACAATCCCTCGGGAGGCAGTAAAATTCAGGAGACACTGGCACAGGTTGCCCCTGGATCACTGGAAGTGTTCAAAGCCAGGCTGGATAGGGCTTGGAGCAACCTGGGACAGTGGAAGGTGTCCCTGCCCATGGCAGGGGTGGGACTGGATGGGCTTTAAGGTCCTTTCCAACCCAAACTATTCCGGGATTCTATAGTAAAAGGAAGAAAACTAATGTAATAATAAAATATAGCAAAATACAATGAAAGAGCAAATCCTCTGTGCTGACAGCATCATTTCCAAGCAGCCGCCTCCAGCCCCACACCTGAGAGGACACGCCAAGGGCTGGGGCTGTACAAGTGAGGCCTCAGGGAGCCCAACTTTTCGAAGACAGCTAAAAAATTAAAAACTTTCAACGTCACCGACCCACAGGGACGCGTCCCCTGCGCTCCCGCAGGACACGCACCGAGCCTTGCCGGGGCATCGCCCCTTCCCGAGCATTCCCCCTCCCGGATCCCCCTCAGGCCGCTCCCCTCTCCCGCAGCTCCTTTGGGGGTCGTGCGGGGCCTGTCCCGCTCACCTCATCGATGGGCTCGTCCGAGTCCGAACACTCGGAGCCCTCGGAGCCGCTGTCGGAGCCCTCGGAGCCGCTGTCGGAGCGCTCGGAGCTCCCGGAGCCGCTGTGGGAGCTCTGTTCCCCGGCGGGGCCCCGCGCCCGGCGCTTGGCCGGCGTGGCCATGGCGCGGTGAGGCGGAGGGCGGTGAGGGCGGTGAGGGCGGAGCTCAGCGAGTCGCGGGATGTCACCGAATGTCACCGAATGTCGCCGAATGTCGCGACAGAGAGCGGCAGGCAGCGCCGGATGAGCACGGAGGGCCTGAAAAGGGAGGCCCGACCCGGACCGCCCCCGTCCCCACAAACCCGGATTTCCTCTTGGTGCTGTGTTGTCACTTCCTTCCAAGGGGAATTCTTCCCCGGGAATGGCTGTCCGGAATTAAATCCGCCTGCCCGGGGAGGGTTGGAGTCCCCATCCCTGCAGGTGTCCAGGGAAGGAGGGGACGCGGCACTCGGGGCTCTGGGCTGGGGACAAGGTGGAGATCGGGCACGGCTCAGGCTCGATGGTCCTGGAGGGTTTTTCCAGCCTCTGCTTCTGGGATTCTGTGCTTTAAAAGGAACAGAGTGTCCTGAGCATCTCCGACATTAGCAAAAACTGCTGTAAGTAAAAACTAGCGTTAGTAAAAATTGCCAGTTAAAACAGGAGTCAGGCGCCCGCTGCTTGCTCTAAAAATTGTGTCCCAGATTCCCTGGATAATTCCAGACAAACAAGCAGAAAAGGGTGATGGGGAGAGCACAGTAAGCACAATGTGATTCTGGTGTTTGTAAAAAATAGCAGTCGGGAATATGCGTTGAAATATCTCAAGCACGGAAAAAATGGTCATTAATGATCAAGCCTCGGTTATGTGGAACATGTTCCCTTGACCACTTTGTGTCTAATTAATGAAGAAAGGTGAGTGTTAATGAGGCCGCGGAAAGAAGAGCATTGGGCACTCGCTGCTGCCAGACAGAAAAAATGCAAGGCACAGAGCATTGGGATGTAATTCCAGCTTTATAAATACAATTCAAGTAGGTTAAAATTTTCATGTTCCCTTTAAAGTAAACACGCCCGTCTTTACTTTTTTTGTTGTTATTTTGAAAGCTATGTTTGCTCTGGGAGCATTTAGGTCATTGCCAAAATCTGAATACTGATATCCAGGGAAAGAATTTAGAGGAAGGTGAATTTTGCTGTGTGTAATCTATCAGGAAAACACCACATTGATAATTTGGGTAAAGGTGCACTAAGAGAGTGGATTTCTGTTTGTATTATTGGTATATCTGCTTTCAATTACGTCTGAATTTAGCCCCAAAGTCAGGTTTTAAGGAATTGAGAACTGTCATCTTCCATTTTAATGGCAGAATAGAAGTTTTCAGTCCTGCCTTGTTTCCTAGAGTATCAGAGAAAGCATATGAATATTATCTATGTTATTATAGATATATAAATGTGTGCATGTAGACACACATATATTCAATTTAAAAAAAAAACCCATGTTTAAACACTTTTTTGGAAAAGGATGAGACCCCAAATGCATCAAATTAAATCAATATCTTTGCATCCTCATTTTGATGAGCAGAGGGGGAAAACCAGCGTGGATATTAATAGACTAAATAACTTTTATATAGATGGGCAATGATTCAATTGCAGAACATGCTGCCATTTTAGGGCTTGTTACTGCTTTTACAAAATATTCTTTAAAATGTGTTCCCCTTGATGAGTTTCATTCCTTGAGCTGTGTTATCTAAAGGCAGCACATTATTTTCTGCCCTTATCAGGGTGGATGCTCCTGCCCAGAGAATGCACAATAACTGCTTACTCACTGTGTAAGGAGCAGTGCAACTGGTAGCAACCCAGTGCTTGGAGCTGTTGAAGTCACTGTTGGAGTAAAAAAGTCCTCTAGATCTAATTTAGATAAATTCCATTCTTGTATTTCAGGGTTCTGCTTCGCTTCCTTGGTAAACAATGAAGGTTCTGCTGCTGAAGGATCCCAAAGACAAAGATTCGGGACCAGATCCATATATTAAAGTGAGTAAACTTTAAGAGAACTACAAAATTGTGTCACTTCTTCATTAAGTGTGAATGCAACTGTTCCAAGTGGGAAAAGGGACTTAATCAGTTTTAGGAGTGCATGTCTGAAATTATGCTAAGAGAAGAAGTACCCAGAAAAATGCCCTTCCTGCAAACAATATTAATCATGGGACATTTGTGCTGAATTCATTGTTAAAGTACTGATATTAAACCAGTTTCATTTGAATGAATTAATATTGATTATGTTCATATGGACAGAATTAAGATTACAGAAATCCTTTGTATTTTTACTGGGAATGTGATGTGAAATAGAAGTTACCTGATGCTGGGCTCCCTTCTGCTACCCTTGGTCTTGTGAGTAAATCTTCCTCAAAAGAATAAGAATTCCTGGTATGGGAGGATTATTTCTTCAGAAGAAATTTATTGACAGGGTGGCAGAGATGTACAGGGATGTTTGCAGGACTGGGTGGGCACTTGGGGACTCCAGAGCTCTGTTCTGTACCTCAGGAGGCCCCAGCCCCACAGCTGTTTGTTTAATAAAGTGCTGTAACATTAAATAACTAACAAATCCAAACTATATTTACCAGGGAAAGGAAATAAAATGCCTTTCTGTTTAGCTTTAGTAAAGAGAAATGCTTGTGCTGACTTAGTCAGTTCTTTGAAAAAGAAAAAAATGCTGTTTGGGACTTATTTGAAGAGCTGGAAACCTTTTCTTGCTAGGAGTTAGGATCATGCAGCTTGGAAGCAACATTGATCCCAGTTTTGTCATTCGAATTCATCTCTCTTGACAGCTTGTTTGAGAAGGTAAGGTTGAAATTCTTTCAGTTGTCTTATTTCCAGCAGGACTTGGTTGCCAAGATCCCCTTTAATCATTCTCTTTGTGGTACTTGGGGTTGTCACAAACCAGCTTTGGACAGTAAAATTCCATGTACAACATCAGGGACCTTGCCCCTGCTTGTTAAAGAATTAAATTGGTCAGACAGAATTCACATTTAACTTGTGTGACCATAAATTGTCACAAATGTCTGGTGCATTTCAGACAAGTATTGAAGCTGTCATGAGGTTATAAATAATTGTGAGTCTTCCTTTTTAAATTGATTTACTATTTTTTTTTTGTTTGTTTGGTTTTTTACTTAATAAATTTACTGTTTCCAAACAGCTTTCTCATCCAGAGTGCTATGGAGGATTAGTTTTTACCAGTCCAAGAGCATTAGAAGCCATCAAGATATGTTTAAAAGAGAAGAGTAAAAAAGAAGGTAAGTACATACTGATACTCCTTGTGAAGGAATCTCATGAAGTTTGGACTTTATGTAATTTTATTTCATCCACCAACAGATATTTGGGCTTGGCTTTTATAAAAAACCTGTACCTCATAGTTCTTTTAGCATCATAAAGGGCTCGTGCTATACTGAGCTTTTAAGGGTTGTGTTTTCCACACTTAAAAATGAAAGGAAGAAGCTTCTGGTGCAAATGACTCTTAATTAGTGGGAGCTTTTCCAGCTCTGGTTCTCTCATGCACAAGGGATGATTTGCTGCAGTTCCTGCTTGGTTTGCTTGCTGCTTCCCTCCTTTAAAGAGATCATCTCATACAAACTTGGCCCTTTCTTCTGTGCCTGTGTAATTGGTAGGAAATGCTGCAGAAAAAAGGATTTCTCTGGCTGGAATGAGACATTTCTCTAAATGAATTAATTATCAGCTGCAAAGAGGTGAAGAAGTGCTGATGCATAAAAACCAGCAGTGAGGAAGAATTGAGAAATACCCAGCACAATGAAATGTCACATCCTTGTAAACTCTTCCAAATTCCTACATTGGATGATTCTGGCCTGGAGTTTCTACTTTATCTGCTCATTTTTGGGCTGTGGACAAATCAATGTCCTGTGAGTGAGGTTCCACCCTTGAGTAAGCAGTAAATGCAGAGACCCTCAGCTTGTTGTAGCATTTGCAGCAGCAACATATTAAGATTTTAGGTCAAAAGTAAATCTCTTCTCTAGATTTCATCCCTCATCTTGACAGCAGCTTTGGAGAAATACACATTTTAATAATAAAATGAGTTTGTAGTTCCCATTTGGGTTCCTTTCAAAGGCAATAAATCCTTGGTTTTTCCCTTCTGATTTTTGTTTTTACTGTTGTAGTTTGTATTTCTTTTTTCCTCTCCAGCAGTCCCAGGAAGAAACTCAGAGTCTTGTGCTTCTCTGGTATAAAACAAGACAATAAAAGACTTGGTGTATCTGTTTTTGATCCATTAGGATTTGTGCATCCAGATTGCTGCATATGTAGTGGAGTTTTAGTTACTATTTTGCTGTATTTGTAGGTTAAACAGAAATCCAAATAATCATTTAGCATTCACATTCTGTTTCCCTGTACTTAAATTTCGTTTAATTTAGTATAATTTAATGTTTTTCAGCCTGGTCAAAATCTCTTAAAGAAATGTGGAATATCAAACCAACATATGTGGTAGGAAAAGCTACAGCTTCTTTAGGTAAGCTGGGGTTTAAAAAAGGAAATCTTGGCTAAATCTGGCTTGTAAGTACAATTTTTGGAGGAGCAGCTGCTGTTCATGGGTGCTCAGAAAAAAAAAATTCAGTTTTAGAAGTGGATAATTTGGAAGAGAGATAATTATATAAACATTAGAACTATCCATCCTCCAGCCAAGGATATCCATGGATATAATCCAGCCTCTGGATTTCTGCTCCTGTTGTTGGAATGTGATGGTCACTGCTTAAAAAATTGGGTCAAAACAGAAAAAAAACCCCACATTTGTTCTTAACTTGCATGTGGTTTTGTCATTGCCTTTGGAAATGAAATTGGATTAAAGAAATTCTAACCTGATTGAGGTGGTGCAGGAATTATTTGTGTTTGGATCAAGCTGTGCCTCCCTTTTCATCCCAGGTTTCTGTGACAGGAAATCTGAATTGTTCTCATTGTTTTCTGTGTTTTTTCCTTGCTGCTGTTGGTTCTAGTGGAAGAAATTGGCCTTACTCCACAGGGAGAAAAGTCTGGAAATGCTGAGAAATTGGCTGAATATATTTGTTCAAGTAAGTGGCTGAAATGTTGTAGTTAAATTAAGGTAATGTCCCTTCCATCATTTCAGGATTTCTCAGAGGTAAAATCAGGTGCACAGCAAGGCAAAAATACTTCAAAATACATATACAAGATATTAATTTACATGGAATCTTCGACCCTCTAGTTGGTTAACAAATACTATATGAGCCAGCAGGCAAAAGTTTCTTTTTACTGGGAGATCAGAGCTGTAATGGTTGGAAATTGCTGCTAAATCAGATTTAAATGCTGGTGGCTTTCCCCAAAATTACCCTGTGCTTTTGGGGGAAATTGGTTTTCACCACCAAAGCAGAGTGGGTTTGAAGAAGTTAAAGTGATGCTTTAAGGTTTGTTTAACCATTTTGTTATGGTTAAATCTGTAAAGCTTCTCCACCTATTCTCAGATTATTGGGGAATTTTTAAAGTCTATTCGCTGACTTCCTCTGTTTTTCCCATAAGTTGTTAACATTTCCAGTAGCAGTAAGGAACATTTTCAGGCTTAGGGGCTGTTGATTTGTTGAGAGGATGGTTCAGGAGAAGCTGTGGAAAAAGAGAATGAGGTTTTGTGAGGGAGCTGCTGAGCAAAGTCTGCACAGGAGCAGAGATTTATAGGGGAAAGAAAAATGGGATTGGAGCTGGCAAGGATTGTTTTTGCTGGGCACAGTCCTCTCTGAGCCACTGGCAAATAAAATAACTTCAACTCTAGGGAATATTTAATGATAAAAATGATACTTGCCAACACAAGATGAAATAATAAATCCTGAAAATTAAAAATACTTCCAACACAAATATGTCACAGGTGAAGAATAACCCATCTCTCCTCTTCAACAGATGTACTAAAGCAAAGAAAGGTTTCAGCTGATTTTTTTAATGCTGGAAAATCTACTTCTGGTAATGAATTCATATTTGCCAGGGATTTTTTTTTGAGCAGAAAGACAAGAGGAATACCTGTTTATTGTGTTGCATGAAGGTGAAAAAAATTGAACCAAGGAGTGAATTTCAGTCACTGGAGCCTTTTTGTTGTTGAGACATAGAAAACATCCTCAAAGATTTATTGAGCTGTGCATATTTATGTGCTCTCAGCTGATCAAGTGCTTTATAACAACCTTGAAAGTACAGATTAAATTATCTCATGTTCCCTATTATGTATAAATTCCCTTTTGTTTGTGCATAAAATAAGTAAATGAAAAGAAGAGCTCTGAATTTCTTACATCACGAGAGGTTATGGTTAGAATAAAAATAAAAGCTGAAATAATGAGATTTTTTTTGTTGTTGTCACCTTTTGTGCTTTGGTACCCACTTCAGTTTAAGGGATTGTGGAACAAAGGAATTTACTCCAGAATTGGCTGGCTTTAGTCTCCTCGAGGCAAATATTTGGTTACAGGAGATCCCAATCCTTGTGTTATCCAGGCCTGCCAAGGAATTTTTCTGTGCCAAAATAATTGGTGTTTGTTTACAGGTATCACACTGACATTTCAGATAACTGACATGACTTGCAGGAGAATCGATGCTGAAATATTCTGATCTTATTTTAAAATATTTTTTACATTCTGAGCCAAGTTCATTCTTCCTGTAATTTTTAATTTTAATTGAAGCATAGCTGTGGTTTCTAATAAAACCTCAGTGTGCAGTCAGGACACTCAGGTGTGTCTGGTTGGCTCCTACAAGGCTCCTTCCATCTGATTTTCTTTCTCCTGCCCTTTTTTTTTTTTTTACATAAACCAAGAATCTCCTTCCAGCACTTAAAAGCATTTTTCCCTAGTAATTGTCTCTTAAAAATGTATTAACAAATCTGGATCAGGAATA
Source organism: Vireo altiloquus (assembly GCA_013396875.1). NCBI lineage: Eukaryota > Metazoa > Chordata > Aves > Passeriformes > Vireonidae > Vireo > Vireo altiloquus. Next base: position 24,703 of record VZRF01014332.1, on the reverse strand, counting down.
AAATAATTTCATTTCTTTGGAAAGCTGAGTGCAAAGCTGTATCAATCTGTGTAAAATTTCATCTTGAAGTGTTCTCTGAGGTTCTTACTTATAGAAAAGGCAAAAAGTGTTCAAAGTCTGCTGTTAAATTCCTCATTGGACAAAAGCAAGCAAGGATATTCACTCCCAGCCCAGCAGTGCAACCAGAATCCTTTTTCCTTGGGGAATTAAGAAAATGGAATTGCAGATAGACCAAAACTTTGCAGCATTGTCATTTTCTTTGTCTGCCTGAATATCCTTTTATTCTGAAAGAGCTCTGTCATTTCTGGAGCAGGACAGATTTTAAATATAAAACTGAGGCAGGTTGTGTTGAGGAGGAGATAAACTGCATTTCTATTCTCCTTGCCCCTCCACAAAGGAATTTATCTTTTTAGCCAGTGTTCATATTCTAGTTATCTTTTTAGCCAATGTTCATATCCTAGCTATGGAATATTTTTTAATGTTCCTGCTAAGTAGCCTCTGTTCCCTGAATTGGGGCTGCAGCTGCCCTGCAGATGTTTTCAGTTACCTTAGAGCTGTGTCTGTGGTGATAAATCAGCATTTGATACCTTTAAAATGTATTAAATCACATTTGCTCTTTATTAAAGCCTGAGTTAATTAAAGTTCTTGTTTGTGTGTTTACAGGAGAGAAACCCAATTCCTCAGCTCTGCTATTTCCTTGTGGAGCCCTGAAAAGAGAAGTACTTCCTACAGTGCTTAGAGAAAAAGGTTGAACTTCCCCTGGAGGCTCATTTTAATTAGTCAGTGATGAGAAAAGTTGTGTCTAAAGCTTGTGAACCACACTGGAAGAAGTAAAAGTGGAACTTGCTGTGAAGTGAGAGGATGGAGTAAACACTGGGAGCTTGGATGGCAGCCCACAGCTCTGGGCATGCAAATCCTGCCAGAGCTTTTATGTGACATTTTAGCTTAAAATAGTCACACTTAAGTGCAATTAGAATGTTGTGAGTGCTGAATTAAAATAATAGAAATTAATGAATTAATTAATTATGACTGTGTATCCTGATTGCAGGTGTACCCCTGGAAAGCCTCACTGTTTATCAAACAGCCCAACACCCTGATCTGCAGGAATCTTTGAGCAGTTACTTCTCCCAGCAGGTACTGGACACTGATGTAGGTTGGGATTTTCTGAGGGAGGTGACAATGCCTCCCAGAATATTCCTTGTTTTGAAATAGTGTAACTGAAATAGCACTGAGTGTCTTTGCTGTGTATCACAAATCAGAATCCAGCAGTAATCTGCCCTGTGTGGTTTGTGTGAAAATAATCATTGCTTTTAATTTTTCCAGATTGGCTTTCTGAATTTTCTACTTGTAGGAGCCTCCATCGTAGGATTGTACAATCATAGAAACATGGAATGCCCTAGGTTGGAAGGGACCTTCAATCCCACCCAGTGCCAGCCCTGCCATGGCAGGGACACCTCCCACTGTCCCAGGCTGCTCCCAGCCCCAATGTCCAGCCTGGCCTTGGGCACTGCCAGGGATCCAGGGGCAGCCACAGCTGCTCTGGGCACCCTGTGCCAGGGCCTGCCCACCCTCCCAGGGAACAATTCCTCCTCAATATCCCATCCAGCCCTGCCCTCTGGCAGTGGGAAGCCATTCCCTGTGTCCCTGTCCCTGTGCCAAGGCACTGACACTGCTGGAGGAGGGAGGGAGCTGTGCCAAGCTCTGCTTGCTTTCACCAGGGGATCCCTGCAAGCGTCGTGTTCTTCAGCCCGTCCGGTGTCAGATTCTGCCTCCAGCACATCCAGAAGCTTTCAGGGGATTTGATCAACCAAGTGAAGGTACCTTCTCTTAAAAATGGTGGAATACAAGAGGCAGGAAATTGGGGGTGGGCTAATGGGATAGCAAGGCCGTTACAAGCACTGCAAAACTTGATTTTCTCTTTGGTTTGTGTTTATTTCTCTGAAGAAAATCCCAGTTTATAGCAAATACAAAGTTATTATATAGAATTATAGAATCCCAGAATGGTTTGGGTTGGAAAGGACCTTGTTGTTGGAAACCCATCTTGTTCCACTTGCTATGGGCAGGAACACCTTCCACTAGACCAGGTTGCTCCAACCCCATCCAGCCTGGCCTGGGTTGGATTTTAAAAGAGAAATTGTTTTCCCCAACCAATTTCCCCCATCTCCATTGGAACAGACTTCATTTCCTCTTTGTGATGTGGAAGTGTGAGTAGTTGTTGCTCACAGCTGATTAAAATTCCTCTCACTTTCCCTGTTCTGTGGGACTCAGAGCTTTCAGTGTTTGTCATGGCAAGATAAATATTCATCTTCCCTAAGTCATTTCTAAGTAGCTCCATTGATGGGTGCCTTTTAATACTGCAAATCCTCAGCCTGAGCTGGTCAGGAGCTGAGCTGTGAGAGCTAATGGCTGGGAGGACTTGATGCCTTAAATAGCTACCTGGAAACAGAGACTAGACAGGAATAAAGGAATAAAGGAGGGATTGATTGGAAAGGCCTTCAGAGGTCACACTCTGGGCTCCAGAGGCTCCTGCCTCAGTGCATCCCAACATGGACAATGCCAGCTCCCGAGTTCTTCCCACTTTGAGATCAGCATCAATTGCCCAAGCAGAAGCCAGGCAAGGATGGAATTTGCCCAAGCTTGCCCCCCTGTCCCCAAGATGAAGGTTTGCAGTTGTTGGGCCCAGGAGGGTCTGGGTGTCCTTGGAGAGCGAGCTGGAGAGGCTTTGTTATGTCAGTGTGAGCATGAGAGAACAGCACTGAACGAGCTCCAGGGAACTGCAGAGTCACACTGGGCACTGCAGGGCTGGGAACAGAGAAAAGTTAAAGCCTGAGGCATCACTCAGCCCTGACTGATGGTGCTGTGCCTGACCCTGAACGTGTCAGTGTTGTCCCTGCAGTTTGCTGCCATCGGTCCCACCACGGCCCAGGCCCTGGAAGCTGCTGGGATCGCCGTGAGCTGCACTGCAGGGAGCCCCACGCCCCAGGAGCTGGCTGCTGCCATCCACAGAGCCCTGCAGCCACACAACTGCTCCGTGCCCCAGTGAGAGCACAGCCTGCCCAGCAGGGTGAAGATGGTGCTCCAGGAGGGGTTTGCCAATTTGCAGAGCTGTTAGCCTGCAAGAAAGTGGTTTTTGGGAATACGCAGCATGGTCCTGGTCAGGGACAGGTGTTGCACCTAAATATCTAAGACATCTGGAATCCCTCCAGCATCCTCAAAGCATCCATTTATTCCCATTCCTCATGTGTGCACTGTGAGCCATTTATCCTTGAAAAGCAGCTGTGAGCACTGAGACACTGAGCTCAGTCCCACACCTCACCTCAGGTATCCCCCAGCACACAGGCTGGGTTTGAATTGCCCTGTAGGATTACCTGGCACATCTTCTGTTGCAGGAAAAACCCCATCTAGCAATGATGTTTTGTTTGTTGTTCTGCTTTTCAGAGCATTTGTATAAAAATGATAATTGTAGAGTCTTAGTGAAGTAAGAGAATTCTTGGAGTTGCACTGTGTGGAGCTAATGCAGGTGAGCTGTTGCCCTTTGTTACTCTGACAGTACATAGTCTTAAAAATTAGGTTTTGGTTTCTGTTCCTGTAAAGAAGGATTTATTAACAGGGAAATAAACTGGCTTAGCAGAGTTAATAATGGTGTTAAGAGTTGTCTGTTTTGGATGTGGTTTATGCTTTAATTGTTTATCTCTGAAAGGGGAAAAATAATCCTATTTAGAACTAACACTCCCTCCCAGCTAATGCCAAGGGCTTCACGGGAGATTTGGATCATAATATACTCATTTATAATCCTCCAGAAAGTCATTTGTGTTGCTAGCACAGTGCTGAAATAACAGAGAAACCTTCGTTTGCTGCACAGTTCACGTTTGCTCAGCATGGGACCTGAACTTTGAGCCAGGTGAGAGGCTCCACACCTGGAAAAAGAGGGAACCTGAGCCCAGTTATGCTCCTATAAACTGAATAATTTCAGAGTGTGGATTCATCAGCCACGCTGGGCACAGCATTAGGGACAGCAGATGTTATATTCTGGAAAATTTTACCTTCAAATAATACATACTTGCAAAAAACAAGAGTCCTCACATGCTGAGGTAAGACCCCACTCAGTGTTAGGTTGGAGTTCACAGATTTTTTCTGTCTTTCAAATAGTTTTAATTCTATTGAGCAAGTTGCTGCTCTGAGCAGGGTCATACCAAGGAAAACAAGGCAGACTGATGAGTTTATATTTAATAAATAAATTTTTATTTAAAAATATCCTCTCATTTATTCACAGTTTCAAGTCTGAAAAAAGGTAATACTATTCTTGATCAATCCCAACAGAGCTGAAACCATTCACTTTCCAAAACAAAATCCCAGAGATGGCTGATAAATTGCAAGAGTCACATCAAAGCTAGAAAGGCACAGGTTTTTGTGCAGGATCCTTCCCTGGGATTAAGAAGTGCATCCACATATTCCACAGAAATCTCCTGGTACAGCTTGGGCTGCCTTTAGCAGTGAAGTGTTCCAGTGCAGCCCTGCTTACAAAACACATTTCATTAAAGACCAAACCAGAGCAGCTGTGAGGTTACATCTTTATGCAAAACGTGGGTATCACTGCAAGAGAAAAATCAGGAATTTCCCCACGGTGAGAAAGTTACATTTTTATCTCCAGAACTCCAAACTGGCATTTCGAACAAGGAGAGCTTTGTGGGGATAAAAAGGAATCCCTGTGCTTTTCCCAGATTCCAGTGGAACAGCAGCAGTGAGAACTCAGCCTGAAGAACCACAAACATCCCAGGGGAACAGCCCAGGTGCTCCTGGCAAGGCACTGGTGCTGCAGCAGCTCTGCCCTCACTGTGTCCCAGGGCTGCCCTCGGTGCCCCTTGGTGCCAGCTGCTCCAGCAGGCTCAGGATGAGCTCTGTGCGCTCCAGCAGGGACAGCCCCTTGTTGGCAGTGGCACGAAGCAGCAGGGAATAAACCTGCTTGTTTGTTTTCAGAGCTGCTTCTTCTTCATTGCTGCCCCTGCAAAGAGAGCAGAGAATCACAACTCTTTACCTGACCACAACTCTTCATTCTGCAAATGATCATAAACATTATTAAATAATATTGATGAGGATCCCTGGGGATATCCTCACCACCCCCCTTCCCTTCAGACCATTCTGTATCTACTGCAGGCAGAAGCATAAAATAGAAATATAATATAAAATGTACAAGCAGCAGTCAGGTTAATTGCAAGTGCTACAGGAATGACTGAGAAATGTTGAAGCAAATTAAATTCATCATGCACTTGGCAGGAATGAGGCAGGTTCATTTATTAAACAGAACAGGTAGTCAATAAAAAGCCACTGAAATGCAAAGTATTTCTGGGATAAGTTACAAGTATTCCCAGAACAAAGTATTACTTTCAATTACTTTTCCCCTCCGATTTGCACAGCCAAGTTCTGTTCTGCTCATGATTCCACTTTGGGAGGGTAACACTGACTTCATCCATTTTTACTGCCAGGCTGCAAGTTTTGGTGTCAAACATTAATTTTCCCACATGTTCTCCTTTCCCTGCCAAAGTGCACCTGAGACCCTGAAGCAGCATTTGAGCTCCAATTTCCTCCTTTTTCAGCCCATTATTAAAGCAGAAGGGAGGAAATGCACACAGGATGTACAGAAGGCACAAGAAATGTTAAATCAAAGGTAGTTTCAAGCTTGGCCTCAAAGTTTCAAGAAGTTTATTTAAGAGTCCCATTTCACAGCATTCAAACTCCCTGCATGGAACTTCAGTGCAAAATCCCAAGGCAACAATGCCAAGGTAAATGTGGGGGTAAAAAACCCCAAAACAAAACCAGAATTAAACCCATTTACTCAGTTAGCTGTGCCATCTGCCTGGTAACATATAAATTATCCTGTAATAATCCTCTATGTTTCACATATTCAGATTGCCACCTTGTGGAAGCTCTTTTTTTAGGAGGTGAAAACTCCTAACATTGCTTGAAAAACAGCTAAAAACACACCCAGGCTGTGTTCTCTTCTCCTGTTTTTTATTTACCAGTCTCCCACTATCAGCAGACACCTTCCTAGGCACAATGAACTCATTTCACACTTTACTTTTAGCAGATCAGCTCTTGCATCAGCAGTGCTTCAATCCCCAAAACTATTAACCCAACTTCCAAGCCTAAAAAGATCCTCTAAAACTAATACCACATTTTCAGAACTTCACTTTATGGAACATTAGGAACAGCTCCTGCAGTCACACACTTGCTGCTGGGGGAGTAAGAGGTGTTTTCTGGGTCCCAAAAGGAACACCACACACACTCAAATCAACAGCAGGAGTGGGGTAAGGAATCTGCTGCCACACAAATCTCAACATCTCTTCAAAGTCAACACAAAAAGAAGTCAGGTTTGTCCTGAATCCCAGCAGCAGGACACATGACTCTAGGAATTAGTAAATTAGGAATTAGTAAATCCTCTACACCAGTGCACATCTTCCCCATATCCATCCCTCTCTATGTTCAGCATTACTGATGTGCCTGAATTGCTTCTCAAGTGTTCTGCTTGCCAAACTCCACTGACATTTGATCAGTGAGATGTATCCAGAGATCAGCAGCACCCAGCAGCTTCTCCCCCAGGCCCTCTGAAGTTCTGTCACACACCAGTCCCACGTCAGTCAGGATAAAGGACACCAGACCAGCTTACCCGATCTTTTTTTTGCTTGAAGTTAACAATTTAATGGACTGGAGGAGAAGGAAAGACATCCTGGACTCAAAAATCCCGAGCAGTTTCAAGACCTCCTCTTTGTTAAGGCCTGCAGGGGAATCGTTCACTGACACACTCTCAGCAGGATTTTTATCCTTGCTGATCTACAGGAGAGAAACAATCAAAAACCATTTCACTGAATTCCACCTTTTAGACACAGGGAATGAGCCAGAAAACCTCTCCTGCAGGTGAGCTGACTTTGACATGTGTTGCCCAAACTGCCAGCAGGGGACACACACAGCAGCACACACTGAAGAGATTCGTGATTGAGGACTCAGGAACATTGCTCACCCTGGCTACAGATAACCCTAACATTTTATTATTTGAATATTAAATATACCAGAGAGAGAGAACATTTTTATTGTAAACACATTCTGAAGTCCTTAGAGAAGATTTTTAAGGGATAACAAGGGCCCTTTTAAGGGATAGCAGAGTTCCACAGCAGTCCATTCACACAGTCAGGCAGTCCAGGTTAAAATATGATTTAATCCATCTCTGGATCATGTTCTAAAGGAATTTTTTTTTTATCAATTTCCAGGTTGGAGGAGAACTGCAATACATTCTAACTCTGTCCACACTCTTTAAGCCACTAGCTCTATGGAAAAGTAAGCAAGGAGTATTTTCACTGCCAAATGAGCATTTTTTTGTGACGGCACAAGCCAGAAGGGAGCAGGTATCACAGCACCTGCCATTCCTTTACCTGTTCACTTTCTGCCACAAGCTCTGTCCTGATGAGCTGAAATGCACCCTTGGTTTTGGTCATTATATCAAGAGCCCCAGACAGAGTCTTTAACTTCCCAGCACTGCTGTTCTGACCTAAAAAAAACCCATAAAAATGAAGGACAAAAGGCTCATGTTACAGACTGTATTTTTCTTACAACCAATGATTACAAGAGTTGGGGAAAAAAAGCACATACTGCTCTAGTCAGCTGAAAACCAGCAAGATAAAAGTGCCTTGTCTCCTCTCGAGGAAAATTCCATTCTGAGCAGCACATTGCTGCTGCTCTCATATAAATTTAGTTATCTAAAAATGAAACTAAGTAGGAAGTGGGGGTGTGGAAAGCTGCTGTAAGCCAGAGCTACACTTACTGGCCATCTGGAACTCTGCAAAGGCCACTCTCTCCAGCTGCACACGCAGGAACTCACAGGGGGCATCCTTCAGGAGCTGGAAGAGTCGCACTGCTTTGCTGTAGTGGAGATCAGCAAGGACACGATGCTGCTTCCTCAGGTGTTCATCACCAACCTGCACTCACAGGAGGGCACAGAGTGAATCCTCCACACTCTGGATGCTCATGAGGAGCCATTGGAAAGGTTTACTTGGAGATTGTCTGTTGTGAGACAGCACTCATTTCTTTGGTTAAATAATTTAAATAAACATATCCCAGCTACAGGTAGAAGGATAAATCTCAGCTCCACACATATTGAACAGGTTAAGGATGGAGTTGAGAAAACCCAAGCAGTCTGGAGCAATACCTGGTTCCTGAGGCAGCTGTGGTACATTGATGCCAGCCTGTGGTGGATGGTGGCAGCTCGGTACTGGCACAGGGGCTGGCGTTCAGACACTGTATCAACATCACAGTACTTCAAGGACTTCATCATGGCTTCACTGACTTCCTTCTCTATCTACAACATAAATAAATAAACACAAACGTAAGAAAAAAAATCCCTGGAGAGGAGCTTTTTACAAGGGCATGTAGTGTAGGACAAAGGGGAAACAGCCTTAAGCTGAAGGAAGGAAGATTTAGAGTAAGTATTGGGAAGGAATTGTTCCCTGGGAGGGCGGGCAGGCCCTGGCACAGGGTGCCCAGAGCAGCTGTGGCTGCCCCTGGATCCCTGGCAGTGCCCAAGGCCAGGCTGGACATTGGGGCTGGGAGCAGCCTGGGACAGTGGGAGGTGTCCCTGCCATGGCAGGGGTGAAATAAGATGAGCTTTAAGGTCCCTTCCAACCCAAACCATTGTATGCTTCTACAATTCCAATACCAATTTCCTTGCATTTTTTCAGGCACCATGAATGCTCTTTGTTACCTGTTCCTGAGCCTTTCTGGATAAGGGAGCATAATCCTGCTGCAGAGTTGCCATTGTGAAATACGTGGTAGACAGTTCCCAGTTCACAGAATCCCAAACAGCTGGATGCACATCCCTCTTACCCAGAGACCTCAGAGCCTTCAGGTAGTAGTCAATAGCCTGCAAATAACAGAATCATGAACACACATAGTTACTGCCTGCATTTGTAACAACTAGAAATTAATTTCCCCCTCCTCAAAATATCTCCCTGAGCCTCCTTCAGTATTTCTCATTCGATAATCACTTTAATCCTGACCAAGCAATTCTTCCCCCTTGTGTGTGGCACTGCAGTATGTTAAATATCAGCATCTGAATGTCACAGCAATCAAATCTCAACAACAATACCAAAGCCTACACAGCAAGGACGAGGATTGTATGGAAGCAGGAGAGCTATCCAAGGTTATTCCACCCAAATTTTGATTTATTCCACTCATATTTATCAAAGTAGTCACAAATACCTCAGAGTAAAAGGGATGTCAGGATCTTAAAGCAGGGAGGTGTTACCTTATTGTAATAAAGGGCCTCTTCTGGAGAAAACTCCCTTTTGTAGTCCCCTTCAGCTGCACAGTGGGCCTGGGCACAGATCCTCATCAGCCTCCCCGTGTTGCACAGCAGAAGGGCAGCATTGGTGGCATCATCAATGGACTCAAAATTCTGAATTCCTTCTTCAAAGCAGGAGAAACTTTTCTTCCAGAGCTGCTGCTCTGTTGTCGAGACGTTTTTACTCACTAGGGTGAAGCACAAAGCTTAGAGACTCATTCCAATTCCTCAGAGGTACTGAATAAACACTTTTGTCTCTCTTTTAAACTATCTTTTACAATTTAAGGGTGGTAAATGATTCAGAAGATCCAATTCACAGAAAATACTCCTAAGATTTCCATACGATTGAGGGTTTAATACAGGAAGTGCACTATTACACATACTTCACTTCCAAAAGAATTCCAATGACATGACACAGAACACCAGGAAATGAACAGGATACACCACATTTTGTTTTCATTGGAGTTACTTCTACAGATTTTCAGTATGAAGCAAATAAAAGGTGACTTCTATAGACAGGTAAAATTCAGTATTTCAAAGTTTTGATTTCAACTAAATAATGTCTGCAAAAATCCAGAAATGTTGACAAATCACAACACTGAAGTCCAAGCCTAAATCTTTCAAATATTACTTGGACAATAAACTTTGTCACAGTAAACAGCTGATAATTGGGAGACTGGAGCTGTTGACACTGAACTACCAGCACCTCACCTGTTCTAGTTTAGAGAACTCTTTTCTAGACAAGACAATATTGGGTTTGCTTTCAAAAACAAAACCCCACTGAACACCTCACCATACAAAGCTTTTCCTCAAAAAGTAAAATAAAATAAAAATAAACCAAAAATAAACCAAAACAAAAGCTTCCAAGGATTTACTTACCAAAAATTTCCCAGATTGACTTTACTGAAGCTATTCTTCTGTTTAAATTAAGCTGCTGTTTGTTCATGCTGGGCTAAAGCCAACACACCAAGAATGCAGCATGCCCTCCCTTTCACAACAGAGCTTAAAGTTTCCTTGATGGTTTTTTGAGAGCATTCTACACATTTTAAAGAATTTCTCCAAATTATATATTCCATTATTCAGTTTAGGCTCAATTAACTACAGTATAGAGGCCACAGTGACCTACTGTAAACAAATAATGAAAATGGACATTAAAAAACTACAGAGTCATTGAAATGTCCTCTTTATAATCAGAAATAGATCTCTCATACAATTAGTGGACTTGATGACTGCTGCAGCCCCAGGAAACAGTCAGGAATGGAAAAAGGATACTTGCCCACTCTCTCAGTCTGCACTGCAGCTGCCTGGTTCATGTAGAACACTCCAATCTCATTCCTGATATTGCCCATCCTCTTGAGCACCTGGATGTGCTGCTCTGGGTTTTGGCTTTTTAAATTACTGAAGAGTAGGATTTCATAAGCTGCCTCATAGCACTTACAGCTGACAGAAAGCTGGTATTCCAAGTCTGTGGATAGATCTGTAGCCCAGGCAAACACTGCAAAACAAAATGCAAAGCCTTTGTGCCAAACAGTATTTCTCTAATTTAAGTCTAGGGAAAAATGCCCAAAGAAAGTACAAGACTCATGTCAGGTAGATGTTATTTATTACTGAAACAGTTACTGCCCTTAGTTATTTCACAGCTTCAGGCCACATCATACAACCCCTTGACAATCCCCTTCTGTATAACAGGCAGGATGAGCTTTCCCTGAAGAAAACAGAGGTGAAGTGCAATAAATGCCTCACCACAAGTTCTCCTAGTGCATGGTTTTGAGGCAACCCAATGAAATTATTTATGTGTCACATATCCAAAGTCTGGCAGTTCCCCTGTGTCAGGATCATACCTTGGCACCTGGATTCTCTGTGAAGGCTGTGGAGTATCTCCTGATCTTCTTTAGTCTGGTAATTATATTCTTCAAGGTAAGCTGCTCTGTTGTTGGCATTCTGAGCCAGCATTAGCTGGATATCTCCACAAAGGGTTAGGCACTGACACAGGAACAGCAGCACCTCGGGAAGCATGCTGCCACACAGACAGCAGTAGGTATCTGGTGGGGAAAAAACCATGGATGAGAGGGGAAAGAAAAGAATTACATGTCAAAAGTGACAAGGAAATTGGGTTTTATGCTACCTGTCTGCATACAGAGAATAAGTGTGGCAACACATGTTCTCCTCAGAAGAAATAACTTATTTTAAAGTCACAGTTGCTCTACACAGCTGATGGTTTAAAGAGTCTCTGTTGTCCAAGATGAGCAGTCACTCTGGCAACTCCAAATGCTAATCTCAGATTTGACTAAAGGAAAACTGACTTTTCTGCAGATTAACTCAAGTGCGATACAGCCTGAAAAGTCAAATTTCCAGAAGGTGGAGTTTGAAGTTGATTCTCAAGTCTATAAAAGACTGAAAGCTGAAGAGTGCTTTGAGTAATTGAGAGGTCTATTGATGGTTTGTGCTAAGATCAAGTGGGTTTGTTTTATAAACCTCCTCCTGCCCTCAGACAGGAGCATTCCCTTCCCTTATGGCACAGAAATAGCAGCCCTTTAGCACTAAGCTACTGGCATTTCCCAATTAGTTACTCTCATTATGGCAGTATTAGTCTAAACAGCCTGATTTTACTTCTTCCCTTTTCCTCAGTAATACTTCAAGATGTATTCTATTTTAGAGGAGCATCCAATTCAGCTCATGAACAAGTCTTTCTCAGAGGCAAGGATATATTTAAATAACACAGGAACCACCAGGGAAAAAACCTGAGCTTGCAGCAGCATCACTTAGAGCACAGAACACTCTCCTGGCCTTGGCATCAGTGCAGACCCTCCCAAATTCAACTGCTCTGAAGCTCCAAATGTGCCCTCAAGTTCCCAATCTGTCAAAATGGGATCATCTTTCTATCCATCAGTGACAAAAGTTATCCTCACTACACACTTCTGTCCTGAATACTGAGCTGGACACTGAGTTTAGTTAAACACAGGCTTGTCAGTGCCCAGCACTGGGATAAATGATGCCCAGCAGTATGTGATATGGTGACAGGTAGTGGCACAGGTGACAAATCCATTCAAGAACTCACCGTGGCACTGCAAGGCCAGCTTGATGTACCTCAGTGCTCGCCCATACTTCTGCAGGACCATAGCAGCATCTGACAGGACATAATAAGCTCTGGATGATTTCAGGATGAGCTGGAGTTTCATTTTATATTGCCACGATCCAGGAATCATTCCTGACTGGCTGGAATGCTTCCCCTTCTGGAAGGAGCCCACTGTAAGAGGAACAGAACCCCGTCAGTGACTCTCCCCTCTGTAACAAGTGCCAGAGGTTGGACACGACTCCATTGGCACAGGCAGAATGGGAACTGCCTGATTACAGCCCTGCACAAGCTGAGCTCTGCCAGCTCTTCTGCCACTCCATTTATCATCTGCACAACAGACCCAACATGTGGCATTTTTCCATGCGCTCCACCTGACAGTGGGATGCTGGAATCCAGTGGGATGGTGGCAGTGCAGGTGACCTCTCTGACCTCAAACAGCTTGTGAAACACAGGGGCAGAGGCCAACATTACTCCCTTAGAGAGCAGAAAAAGAGAACAAGAAAGCCACAGGCAGAATTTCTTATGTTGTCCACCATATCCTTAAGATAAATGCTCAGTTTCTTATTAACAGTCTCATTGAGAAAGCTTCCATTTGTGGGTTTAGCCTCCAGCACACAAGGCCCTGGATAACCTGGTCCTTCCCACAGGGAAAACCAAGGACTTTGTCACTCTCACTTCAAGATATCCTCTGCATAAGATTATTCAGCTTTTCTTTGATGCTGCAGTGGTTATGGAGCCAGAAGGAACAGGTTCCTGGTTTAAGGCCAGAGGTTTGCCCTGACACTATTTGCACACAGAAATGAATCTCTTGCTTAAGGTGGACCTACAAGGCTTGACTTGTAAACCCACTCTCTTGTAATATATATAAGCATAAAATAATACTTATTATTTTATACTTGCATGTAATAAATACAGTAAATAAATTCTTAAGCACCACATGTTCTATTAGGACAAAGACAAATGTGAAACAGTAACACCCCACTCAGCTAACAACACACACACTGCACACACACTGTATCCATACACTGCTCCAGAGCACTTCTCCTGAGGTTAGAAATTCCAGAACTTGGAGCACTTATCCTTTCCCTATATATGTAAATATGCACATGTGGCACAGAAAATACACAATTCACATCACAGAAAACAAACCCCATGGACTGGAAAACAGAAGTGAACAAGCCGCTGCTGCTAATTCAGGGATGGACTGAAGCACAGATCTAGCAATCTCACTGAGTGTGAATAACTTAAAACTGAACTGGCTTCTTATTCAGAGATTCAAAGGGAAGAGAAAAGAAAAAATAAAGAATTGCCAAAGTAGGCAAGACAAATTTCTTTCTGAGCTATGCTTACAGGGCTCCTTGCCCTGTAGGAACTCTACTACTTTCAGAAGAAAAGTCTTTCCTGGAACTTTTTATGTCACTCCAGAGCAAAATAAAACAGAGAAACTGTAGTCTGAAACTTCTGGAGTTTGAGCAATTAAACAAACAAAACATCTTTTATTTGCTGCTTCCTTTCACAGTTGTAGATGTACAAGAAAGAAAACAAAGTCCTAGTTAACATTTTATATGCAATTCAAGCACCAAGCATAATGAAAGAGCAAAACCTGCCAGAAGGAAGAAATTCTTCCAGAAAACATCCAGGTCACACACACAAAGAAATTAAGCCAATTTTTTAGAACAACCCACAAAACTCCACATACCAAACCTCAAAATACTAAGCCCTTATGGAAGTCATCTCAAAGCCACATCTAAACAGGGTCCAGTAAAATCATGTGTTGACTAATAAAAGATCCTTTGCTATGCAAAATAACTCAAATGAGCTTCTCTTTTCATATTTAAAAAGGAACAGACTGTTCTCCAATTTTCAGAGCACTTTTCCTAAGGCAATGGTGTAATTAGTGATTTAAACACACAGTTTTGACAATCAAAATAAAGTAGCAGCAGTTTGTGTTGGCACTGGAAAGGTCTTATTTGCACAACAATATAACTCACTTTTGTCTAGAAATAAGGCCATCTGTTTTTCCAGAGACTCAGGACCACCACTGCTGGATTCATCCTCATACTTCAGTGGGATTGGGGTGCTGGGGTCAGCAGCAGGGAGGTCACCCTCTTTTTTAACACTGCTGTCAACAGACTTCAAACCCTGCAAAAGGAAGAAATCATTTCCTTCACGCAGAGAGCAATATTGAACAAACACAGAGCAGATGAAGAATTGGGTGGGAGGGTGAAGAATCTGCAGGAAGCTGGCAGTGAACTCACCTCCAGGACGTGGTTGAGCACCAGCCTGCAGCGCTCCTCAGTGCCATGGCAGACAGGGAATGCACAGCTGGGCTGCATTGGGGCACCAGGGAGGGAAGAGAGGACATGTTCAACACAGCAAACACAAAATCTAATGGCCAGAAGGTGGCAATGAGAGGCAGCATTGAGACAGAGTGGAATATGGTAAGGAAAAAAATCTACATCAAGCCTGCTCTACCATAAAACTCAAACACCTCAGATTTTATGAGCAGCTCATCAACAGTTTCTCTGCCCACTTCAGTCAACCTGGAGACAAAACTAGCAGGGAACTGAATTTCACTGCCCAGTTTTGTCCCATGAACTGAATCACCCAAAAAGACCCTTCAATACCCCCCAGTGTCACTCACACGTATTCGATGCACAGACTTGTATTTTTCTGGTACTGACAATTCCCCAACAGATTTGATTATTGCCACTGCTTTATTGTCATCTGGGGGATCAGAACTGTTGCTGTAAGAACCATTTTCATCACTGTCTGGCATCTCTTCCTCTTCCTCACTGTAACTTTCATCTGAATTTCCATTTATAGGGAAGTCTGCACTGTCTTCTTTTTTAGGTTCATCCAGCTGAAAAAGCTCTGATAACATGTAGTTTGCTGAAGCAATAATCTTTGGAAAGAAGAGAAAAAAATTATTAATTCTCAACTTAAATTTTTTTTTTGAGAGGCAAGAACAATATAAATTATCTTAGAATAAGGAGTACAGAGTACATGCAAAGAGGTGTTTAACAACCTGTAAACAGCCTAAGCAAGTTCCCTGGAAGGGGAAAGGATCCAAGCTGATCAAGTTTAGAAGAGAATAAAATCCAATTGGTGGAGAACAAGTACTGCCTGTTCCAACAGCTTGCAGATCACAAGAGACAACACAAGGATCTTATGCAAGCAATAAGAAAAAAAAACAAACCAAAGAGATTCCATTGGGATTTTGAAAACCCTTCACAACTTTAGAAGGAATCTACATTCTTTTTAGTTTAATGTGTGCCATGTCTCCTCCTGTAATCCATTCTAAATATGATTCAGATTGTTCACATCACAATTTTGGGATTCATTTTCAGTTGAAAACAGCTTATATCTAAACCACTGAGAGTCTTTCTAGCACAACCCATTTATCCAGGCAGGTTGCTCAGAACTGTGTCCAGCTGGGCTTTGAGTATCTGAAAGGATGGAGACTAACTTCTCTGGTTGGCCTGTCCCAGTTTTGAGCCATCCTCAGAGTAAAAATGTTCATATATTCACATTTTACACTTTTTATCCAGGATCTGCTCCCAGAGGGCTCTCTGGCAACAAGAGCAAGAGAGAATGTTATGAGAAGTTCCTTTTTAGAGCAGCACAGGAAACTTGTGCAGCAATGAGGGACAGCAAAAATTACTAATTAAAAAAATAGCATGGGGATTCTTTAAAAATCAATTTTTAAAGTTTATAAGTAAACTGAAATTCTCTCCCTTGGGAGGAAGAAGGAGCACACTGTTTAATACCAGGTTTATTATGATTACAGCATTTCTGTTATAGTTACACAAAAGTGGACAAAAATCATTGAATTCTTACTTGAGGATGTCTGCCATTGTCCAACAACTTCAGACAATTCAGGAGCAAT
This sequence comes from Vireo altiloquus, assembly GCA_013396875.1. Taxonomy (NCBI): domain Eukaryota; kingdom Metazoa; phylum Chordata; class Aves; order Passeriformes; family Vireonidae; genus Vireo; species Vireo altiloquus. The sequence continues at coordinate 8,410 of VZRF01014332.1, read as the reverse complement.
GTTCTGATTGTGCCATAGTGTTTCTTGTTCTGGTTTTTCTTCAGCATCATATTGCAAGCAACTCTAAGAGAAAGTTGAACAAAACAGTGAAATCCCTGGACAATTTCTCTGTGCTGGAAGAAAAACAAATGTTAAACAATATTCTACAACTGTAGATCTTCCAAACTTTTTGACTACAAGACTTTATCAGCAAAAAAGTTTACAATGAGAAATGGCGAAAAGGAAAAAGTCTGTTTTGATGGAATGGGATTGAGATGCAGCCAGTTTGTGTATGATTGTCATCTGATCATGATTTTTGGTTTGTGCTCTGAATACAAAAACTATTGCAAACAAAAATGCTAAGAGCTCACTTGTACAGCAGGATTGCCACAGGCATTGTGAAAGGGTTTTGGTATTTGTCTTCAGTCTCTTCACAAAGCGTGGTGAGGTCATACAGCTTTACTATATCACTCCCACTTGCTGAAAAAGAGAATCTTTCATTAATCAACATCATCTCACCACCAATCTTTTCACATCAATCTAAACCTTCTTACCTTTAAACAACCAATAGGTATGGCCTTCTTTGGTGCAATTTGATTTCAGAAAGGATAAGATATTTTGAGCAATATCTTTTATCACTTTGGTAGAAAAATTAGAGTTTTCCAAATTGGGAATATCTTCAGTTTTGATCATTTCATACTTCTGCAAAGAACAGAAATTAAAACTCAAGATTAGGAGGGGTTTCTGACACCTAGACTCCCAAAATCAATATATCAATGTCTTTATCAACAGCTGAAAGAAACAAAGGCTGCTATTATGATAAATTGAGTTAATTTCTATGATTTACTTTAAGCAAGCACATCTTGACTACACTACTCAATCAAAGCTTTAAGACAGATCCATTTCTGTCACAAACGTGGTGAACAGAGAACAAAAGATGAGAGGAAAAAAAAATGGGGAGAAGGTACAACATCCATTACTTCAATGAAACCTAGTCAGCCTAGGAAACAACTCCAGGTAGAACAGAAACACAGACTGTCTACAGTAAAACAGCACAAACAAACACTCAAAAGCTTGCATCTGTCTCACCAAGGGAACACTGCAGATTTCAAGATGTAAGAAACAGATTTCTGCTGTTGCATTTTTTATTTTTGCCTTCACTCAAACACCAGGGGAAGAAGGAATCTTGTGTGCATGAAAGGGAGGGGAAGAAAGAACACACTATTTTTAGATGACTGCTGCAAGCTGGCTAAGATGCTTCTCATTCTGCAACACAGGATTTTTGTCATCTTTACTCAGAACAGTATGAAGGACCTGCTCTAACTGAGGCAATTTCAGAAGGTGAAGAATGAATTGTTATTTTAAGGCATAATGCAAAGAGGCAGACTTACCTGAACAATTCCATTGACATGAAAGCACATCACAAGCTCTGGGACATTGCATATTAAATTGTCCAACCAATAGTCAATTCCTGTTAGCACATTTATTGGCTTGTTGTTATCCCTAAAACAAAATATTTCTAGAGTTAGTTAAACCTTTATTCCCCCTTCAGGAAATATTAGGAATGTTTACTAATGGGATTTAGGTTTAAGTCACCTGAGAGTAGATGAATACTAAAACAATTATTTGTGAATTCTTATGAGTTATAGCAAAACATATGTGCTAATGTCTCCAATGGAATATGCTTACATTCCATTGGCACTTTGGAGTTTTTTTCCCACATTTAAGAGGCTTCAGATGTCACACTATTACCAAAATAACAGGAAAGAATAGCACTTTTAGCTGCAAAAAATTATAGCACAAACCTTCTCCCAGACCTCCCAAAATTCCTAGCAGAGCAAGGTTCTGTTAATTCCTAGACGTGTCTTTAAAAGATGATAAATACACCAAGTGAGCTCCAAGTTTTTGCTCATTCTTTGCCTATGTAGAGGCAGCAAGAGGAATGAAAGGATTAACATTAAATTGGGACTGGAATAGTTCTGTCTTACTGCTCAATAACATTTTAAGTGCTTATGCCCAACAAGCAGTCACTGAAATTCAGAATCCCAGCAGGAGAAATATTACTGCCCTCTTTTATAAAAAGAGCAAAAAAAGCAGGAAAAAACTAGGAAGCAGAATAACAAAGCACTCCAGGCTGGTATAAAGAGTATCTCATGAACTTCCAAGCTCACCTGAGACGCAGGCTCACAGCAGGGTACCTCCCACCTCCAAATATTGGCATATTTGATCCCACCAACATGTGGATATCTTCAAAGGTCCACAAGATATTACGAACAAAGTCATTCTTAAGTCCCTTCATTAAGAGAAAACAGAATTGGCCTGTAAATCAGTGGTGTAACACTTGTTCTCTGTGACATTCTGTGGAATTATGAGACAGCAAGAAGCCAAAGCAGCAAATAAAAGCCAGCACGTGACGAACTCGGCTGCGCGTTCACAGGAACTCAAAATTGCAAATGCCACAAAAGCTCCACTTCTACAGGGGACTGAGGTTTGCCCTTGCTTCCAGTTTAGGCCCAGTGTGGAGGTGTTGGTTTAACCTGGGGGTTCAGCTCTCACATAAAGCATACCTGCCTGTTCTCCCCGTCATTGAACAAAGGAGTCAGGTTTTGTTCTTTGGGCGCTGAGGCCACGTGCCCCACTAGATATGAGGGTTCAAGAGGCACATTTCCCTGTGGAAAGCACAAGGATAAGGAGTGATTCTGTTGCTGAGGTCAAGGCAGGCCATTAAAAAAAGATATCAACAACAAAAGCATGTAAGGGAAAAACCTTTACCTCCAACATCTTTAAATAAATATGCATTAAACTACAAAAAGCCTCTAGTCAGCGACTAGAATGTTTCTTTTTTACAGTTAGTGCTAAAATGTTGTACTTGGTAATATTCTCAGAGGCTCTGGCAAGAAACCAGAAAGTATTTATAGGAGCTCCTCATTAACCCAGGGTCAACACCAGATTATCAGTGTCCAGAAGCAAAACCTCTATCCTGCTGGTTTATTTATAAACTGATGAAAATGGCACTGTACAAATGCACAACAGCTTCTTTATGACAGAGTCTGCTGGACTGGGCAATAGTTCCTCAAGAGGGTGGAAGGGAGAAGGAGTCCTTTTTCTAAAAGCTTTCAAGCACTGAAGTGTTTCTCCACACAACACATGCAGTTACAATTTTATAATGTAGGTTAGAAACTCCCTAAATTTGCCAGATCAGTTTGTAATACTGTGCAAGCACAACTGTAGCATCATTATTATAGTAATGCAGACTGCAGGCAACAGATCTTGCAACCTCTCCAAAACTTAATCAATTCCTGTTTTATATTACTCACAAAAGCCACAGGAATTAACAGTTTTCATAAATAAGTTTAGCCACAAAACAAACCACAGCCTGATACTAATCATAGTTCATTGCATAATTGCTGTAAACATCTTCCCTTTCACTTGTGTAATCTCATGGCAAGTATTTTTAAGTATTGCTTAACTGTTTTCCCTTTTCAGAAATTTTAATTTTCCTCTTCACCTAACAAATTGAGGGCCACCAAAAAATAGATTTTAACGGCAGATTTCAAAAGAAAGGCCAGAACCTTACATTTCCAAACACATCTTCTGAATTTTCCTACTTTTAGGTAAAGGCACTGATGACTACTCTTAGCCAAAGCCTTTGTTTCTCAAAGATGCTGGGATAAATAACAATTTAATACTAGTGACAGATCAATCATCTGAAATGTGGAGCACTGAACCACTGACTAAAGCTGCAACTGCACCTCCTGCCAAGTTCTCCTCATGCCGTAGCTCAGCTCTTCCAGCAAAGGGAGCTGCAGCAGCACCTCAGAGAACCTTTCAACATCTTTCTACAAGCACTGTGGTGCCACATAAAACATTCTCCACACCAACCTGGTTAGAGGCACCTGGGTCTTCAGACAGCGAGGAAGGCATTTCAAAAGGAGCTGGCCAGGAGGCCCTTCCTGCTTCATCACCCTCACCTGCCACAGGACCCTCCTGGTGCTGCTTGGAAGGGGAAGGAACAGGCTGAGCAGCTCCATCTCCATTAATGCTGGCAAGGAAACATTTACAAGTTCAGCTGACAAGATGCAAACAGATCCATTTTTAGAGTTCTCTTTGATGCAACCCTTGCCAACAAATGACTTGGCTGATATGCAGTTAATTAAGTCATGCTGTTTATTATATTCTTTACTATTTCCATTTTAAAGTAAAATACTTCAATTTCTGTGAAAACATTTCATGTTATTTCCTGATCTCATCCCTCAATTCCCTCTGTATAAGGAGAAAGCAGTAAATAAGACTGACCACAATGGAATTTTACTTTTACTTCAAGACCAAGAACCAGGCAGAAGTAAGTGGTGCAGAATTCAAGTTTCATGCAGACAAAAGGTTACCTGTAATACAAAAATTTAGAAAGTATTGCCTTCTGGTACCAGTGTTCTTTACTCTTCTTTTTTCTTTGCCACTTCTGATCAATCAGCCTTTGATAAAACTCTTTCAGCCATGTCCAGTCCCCTGTCTAGACAACAGAAGAAATATGAAATTAGTATCAAGAAGCATCTGCAAAGTAAGCAAAGTGCCTTATAAACTTACAAATACTCATCCACAATGAGAAACCCAGAAATAACCTCAGAGCTGAAGTCCTGAACTGGTCATTTATTGAAAATACAGCTTCTAGGAAACTTATGTTCTTACTGAAAATTTGACTTAATTAAAAAAATCAGATAGGTAAGAGGCTACGTAGTAAGAAATACATATTGATTAAAACAATCAATCAAGAGGTATAGCAATACTGAAGTAATTAAACAGAAGTGAGACACTTTNGACTTAATTAAAAAAATCAGATATGTAAGAGGCTATGTAGTAAGAAATACATATTGATTAAATATCAATCAAGTGGTATAGCAGTACTGAAGCAATTAAACAGAAGTGAGACACAAAATATTAACCCTGCAACACAACAAACACAGGACATCAGATGCAGTTTGTGGGTAATCTGCTGCAGAACAGAGCACCTTTGGTACCCATATGATTCTCAGGAATTTCCAGACATTTTCTTGCTGGCTACTCTACTCCTAAAATGATGCATTTTGACTTATCAAGAAGCCAGGGGCTCACCTGAGAGGATCTCATGAAGAGTTCCTGGATATCCAGCTCATCCAGCAGGAGTGTCCTCCCAATTCTGTGCACTGCCATGCTCACATGGGACTTGCTGTAAGGGATCTTCAGGAGTTTTTTAATGTTCTTGCAGAAGAAAAATGAAAAGAGAGAATATTCAATATAATTATGCTGCACTGGAAGGCAATTCTCAGGAAACTGAGGCCCCATCATGTGTAATGGTGACTTGGGGATCCAAACTCCACCCCTCCTTCCTTCTCCTTCCCCCCAGGCCCCTTTGGTCAGTCAGGGTCACCTCTCTGGGCTGTGTCCTTTCCCAGTTTTCCATGCACTCCCCTTGCCAGCATGGCTGGATGAGAAGCAGGAAAGGCCTTGGCTCTGTGTAAGCCCTGCTCAGCAACAACAAAAACATCTCTGTATTATCAACCTGTGCTCAGCACAAACCCAAAACAGTCCCACAGCAGCCACTGGGAGGAAAATTAACTCTACCCCAGCCCAAACCAGCACACACGGTCAAATCAAACTTGACAGTGTGAGGGATTTTAAGACCATTCCACAAGAAAATGCATTTGTTGAGGGCAGAGAACATGAATGACAGTGATAAAGACACCACATCATCAATAGAAAGCACACACATGGCTTAAACACATTCTCTGGATGTGGAACATCATGACCAGGTATCAACAAAAATATGGAAGTGGATGGTTTGGATTTAAAACCTTTATTTTCACAGCAGGAATACCAATTCTTTGTCAGGTGTCCAGAGCAATTCAGACAGAGATATAAGTCTGAATACAAAACTGAGAAATATTTTCCTCTTCTGAGTAGCCTCATCTGAATTCTACAGATACCACCAGCACCAAAAGAGCTGACAAGCTGACAAAAATCAAAGGAAAGAAGTTGGAGCGGAGCTCTCTCTTTTAGATAAAAACAGGAAAAAATCCCATCTTGAGAACAATATTTTATATGAAAATAACTGATTTAACACACAAGACAACTACTTTGCAAGACTGATGTGCTGCATTCACTAAACTGCATATTTTAGCTGAAGATTATTTGTAGAACTCCAGAGGAAATATGATTTTCTCTCTACATTTCTTATTCAGTGATCACAGCTCCCTTACTTGGTGATCCATGATTCATTAAGGGATCTTTCCTCTTCCCCAAAGGACACAAAGATGCCATGACAGTATCTTAAAATGAAAGTTTATGCAATGTAAGAATTTGAATGAGAGAATTTAGGATGTGTCCATACCTCTGAATCAGACACGACATCCACATCATTTCCAACTGAGTCAATGAAGTCATAGGCCATCCCAAAGCTATTTAAAAAAATATTACAAGTTAAGACAGTTCCAGTGTGACATTACAGACCCAGATTTTACATCTATTAAATCTTTGAAAGGTTTCATAAAAAAAAAATAAAACAGCTAAACATCACCAAGTGTAATGAGACTTAAAATTAACAAAGTAATTTTATCTTCATATTCTGCAAGTTTTTCAAATATATCCTTGAAAGTGCCTAGATCTAATTTCAGGATATTTAAAACACTTAAAGTTTTGTTGAAATCAAGAAAAAAAAAAAATCAGAGAAAATGAAGGATTCTTTTTAACACTGAAAATAGGAAGAGTTCTTCAAAGAGTTTCTCTTTAAGGCATGAAGCATGTTAATGACTTTAATTTCAGTAGCCTCTTATTCACGTTTTCCAAAACTGCCCCACATGTTGTAACAGACACATTATCTCTTCCTCCACCCTCATTAAGGAAATTACGAGGCACTTAAATTAGAATATTTCATTGTACAGATCATTCTTTAAAACAAATCTAGATACTATGATAATCCAAAACATAAATGATGTGTAAGTTATACTTGAGTTATCAGCTTTTTAATATTGATACCAGAGAAAGAGATTAAACTGCCAGCCTCTATTTGACACACAGTATCTAAAATAAACATGAAAAATTCAATAAAGCCCTGAAAAACATGTTACTCTGCTCCAAAAAGTACAGCTCCTGTAAGAGATGAGGAGGATGTAAACACAGACCTTGCACAAACTGTTAAATTTCACTGACTGGCTGATTTGGTGTGAATTTGCTTGTTCAGCATAGGATTTGAGCCTCCTCTTTATGATCACTCTGAACTCAACTCATTCAACAATTTAGCCAACATCCACACTGAAAGGTAACACTGCTTTTTGGCTGTGCCCCTCATTTCACCTCTAGTGTGATATAAATATAAAATCCTGATATAAATACAAAATTTCATTTGCCATTAGTCAGGTTCAGTTTCTAAAGATCCAGAGGAGCTGTAAATTGGCTTCCAAGGGGAAGCACATGTTCCATTTTCACCTGTTATCAAAGGCAGAAGGGCTGGCTGAACCAGTCCAGTTTGATTTGGGCCAGCCAGGGAAGAACAAGAAGTCAGTTTGACTGTCTGAGGCAAGGTGTCAACACGCACGTGAACAAAGTAATAATCAACATCATTAACCACATACAAAGGAGACAAGATCAGAGCATAGAGGTAAAGAACTTAAGATGAAAAATTAGAGGGAGAATGAGGTTAAGACAAAGCAATATGTAGCTTCTATGGTAAAACCTGTACTTTCTATTAAATTGACACAGGATCCAAGTTCACAACCAGATTAGAATTAAAGGCCTGGAAAAAAAAAAAATAGGGGTTGCTGTTATTTACCTTGAGAAGGGTTTACTTTTTTTGCTGTTGCCCAGAATGGTTGTCCCTGCTGGTCCCAGCTTGGCACTTTCCCGTAACCAGTTGGCAGGAGGCAGCTTCAGGTCTGTTTTCTCCTGCAGACGGGCAAAGGCTGCTTGTGGAGGGGCTGAAGAGTATTTCACCACAGCACTACTCTTCACCTCGTTGCCTCCAAGGAACAACACCGACCCCTGGTTTCCAGAGAGAAATTAGCCTTCTACTTATAAACTGCTGGCAATTAAAACTATCAGGGTTGCTCTGTGGTAGATTATTTTTAATGGTAAACAAGGAGAATCCAGTCCTGTATTCAATTATCTCTTTCTTCAACACATACAGTTTTTCAGTTATCTCAATTCCAACTCGTGTCAAGCACAAGCTCCACTTTAGGAATTATCACAGAACCATTTAGTTTGGAAAAGACCCCCAAGATTATCAACTCCAAGCTGAGTTGGATCACCACACTGTCACTCAGACCAGAGCACTGAGCAACACATCCAGTCTTTCCTTGGACACCTCCAGGCATAGGGACTCCACCACTGTCCTCGACTGCTTGTTCCAACGCTTGACAACCAATTCCACGTAGGAATTCTTCCTGATGCCCAACCTAAACCT
>VZRF01014330.1:0-131786 GCA_013396875.1 Vireo altiloquus | reverse complement strand
CTCTCTGCAACTCCCTGACAGGAAGGTGCAACCAGGCAAGGGTCGATCTCTGCTCCCAGGTAACCAGCAATAGGATGAGAGAAAATGGCCTCGAGTTGTTCCAGGGGAGATCTAGGTTGTATATTAGGAAAAATTTCTTCACCAAAAGTGGTGTAAAGCAGTGGAGCAGGATGCTCAAGGCAGAGGTGGAATCACCATCCCTGGAAATAGTCAAGAAACACATGGATGCAGAACTTGAGGGCCACTGAGGTGGACTTGGCGGTGCTGGGTTAATGGTCGGCCTAGGTGGTCTTAAAGATCTGTTCCAACCAAAATGATTCCATGATTATCGAAAAACCCTGCTCCCATTCTCTCTATCCCCCTCCTGTACACTCCAAACACATCACTTCTTCCACCTCTCTCACCTAGCAGAGAGATGAAAGACCACTATTCTGCTGGCATTCCTTGTGAACTTCTGGATTTAAGTTCAGGGCTCAGACTGAGAAAACATCTGTGGAAAAAATGGAGAAAGGATGAGTAACAGCAGACTTGTGCCACAGAAATCTTTTACTGAAACATCGAAGTGTAACATAACATAGGGGAAGATAGCAGAGTGTTATTAATATTATGTAGTGAATATCATAAAATACAATATAATATACAAGAAAATGTAATGTCCTGTAATTTACTGTAATGGCATATAATCTAATGTAATCTAATCTAATGTAATCTAATCTATCATTTTATCTACTGTTTTGTCTCAGAGTTTACATAGTAATTCTGTCATTGAAGCTGCTCAGATGTCTCAAAAAAATCCTTTTTTGTGGAAGAGTGGAAGGGATACCCCAGCAACTTCTGCCAAAAGGTGTATTCCTCCTTTCTTTCCCCCTTTTGCTTTGCTGTTTTACTTCTTCTCATCATTTTAACTCCCCAAAGAACCAGGGAGGCCAAAAACCTGTTTGAAAAGCACTCAGGGGCCATAGAACATGCATCTGTAAATATCGTCAGATGTTCTCATGGGACAAATTTTGGAAAACTAGAACTATTCCCCTAGCATCTATGATCCTTTCCCAGCAGAATGGAGAAAAGGGTATTTGTGTGGGTCAGGATCCAACCCCACAGCCTCTGCCAGCCCCTGTGGGTTGGCTGGGTGGGAGGGCCCTTGGAGAAGCCAAACACTGATGCCTCCATCGCGCTGAGAACCAAACTTCACCTCGTTTACTATAAACAGGCAAACTGGGAGTGAGTTCTTGCTGAGATCTTTTGAAGTTTTTTGGATACTGCAAGCTCTGTGCCTAGCAGGAAATTAGTCAAACATCACGGGAAGCTACAAAAGCAAGGAGTGAGCCTATCCAAGCCAGAGCTGTTATCGAGGGCAGAGGCGAGTGAAGACACTATTTGGATAACCCTTGCTCAGGCACCACAGCTCAGACTTGCGTTGCAAGGCAAATATTTACCTACAGCCTACACAAAGTCAGCGTTTCAGAACTTTGCTCAAAATGCTGCATAAACCTGGGCTGTTTCCTTGAACTTGTCTCAGAGAAGGGAAGAACTTGTGTCTGTACCTGTGCAGGCTGGTCTTAGGAGGAAACAAGTGGGAAGAAAATGAAGTGTCTGAGCTGCTTCCTGGTTCTGTTCCTCATTTCTGGAGTCGGAGGCTTTGATCTTGTTATCGACGACATCCCAGATGTGAGTATTTGGAGGCAGGGCCCAGACCTCCCTTCTTTGCTGAAGTCCATTTGGAAGCTGCAACAGGAGCAGAATTGGGTCACTGCTTCACAGTTCTCTTCTACTTTTAGCTGTAAATATCTGATAGTTGGTCTTCATCTGTCATTTGTAGTGTTGTTCTTTTAATATTGTTAAAGTTGGGATAGTATGAGAATAATGCCAATTTTCTTTTCAATTTGGTTTCATGTTTTCGCTTCAGTGTTGCCTTTTCTGGTGTGGTTTTAACCTTTAAGCATTCATGTGGGCTTCTACACTCAGATCTTCAGCATATTTTATATCCTGTTTCCCTGGAATAAGCAGAAACAGGGCACCTAGTCATCTTTGTGAATGGAGTCTGCTGTGTGGAACACTATGAACTTCAGCAAAGCTTTTTACAGAATTGGGGTTTTGTTAACAGGAATTCAAATATGGAGTGAATATTCTCTTGATTTTACATTCCTCAGCAGAGGGATGAGATAATTTATAAGAGACTCTAATTTCTTGGGATAATACAGTGATGAAAGTAAGTATAGTTATAACTTTGACTCTGAAACTGAGACTAAATTTAAACCCCCAGGCTCAGGTGAACTTAGATTTGGTGTTTACACCCATTTTCATGTTGTAGTTTTGAAATATTTATGTGAAGTTAGCAGGGATGATATGAGGCTTTCTTTTCCTTTGCAGGACTAATAAAAACCTTCAGTGAGCTGGGATATCCTAATTTTCTTTACTTTTTCAGCCATTTTCTTGAGTCAATGAGATTTTAAAACTGGCTTTTCAATTCCCAGAAAAAGTATTCCAGACCTGTGGTTCTTTCTAATTGTAGATGCCTTATCAATTTAACATCAATGTGCTTAAACAATTTAAATTTTGTGCAAACCTTTGTATGTATGCTATCACATAAGTTGGAAAGGAACTCATGCACTTAAACTTTATTGCCATTAATTAAACTCATAAAAAAATTAAATTAAGAGTACTGCCATGGTGTGACCCACACCTCTAAATGAATCAGTGCAGCTTTGCTCTTGGAAAAGACCTGATGGTCTTTTGCTGTCAGTGGGGAAAATTTAGTTCTCAGGTGTATGCATACAAGACCAGAGACAATTTCTGCTGTCTTGAGCAGAAATTCTCTGAACTTGCATGTTTGTGTGAGAGTAGTGTCTGAAATGCTGTAGTTTCCATGGCTAGACCCATGGTGATGATAATCATCTGCCTCTTGCTCTTTGTGGTCATTTCCTGTTAAATATTACTCCTTGTTTCAGAAGGAAGGGCTGTAAAATTATGGTAAAGGTCATGATCTTATAGGAGTTTATAGAGCAGGCTGGCTGCTGAGGGAAACTGAATGTGTGGGGATTTTGGTCTGAGATGGTTTGTGCTTCTGCTCCCCATTTGCATCCAGGAAAGGTAAATTCCCTTTGGAACTCTCCTGTAAAGTGCTAATCAATAATAAATGAAATGATAAATCAAACAGTAAGGCAGCCAGCAACTCTTTCTTTCTTCTTTTCTATCCTCTAGGATGTGGAAAACCTGATTGATCTAGAAATTGATGGGTTTCCCTCAAGGACCAAGGCGAGAAATGGCAGGTACCAGGTACAGTACCCAGCAATGCTTCAAAGAGGAGGGAAGGCAGAATGCCTGGGAGCTCTCTCCAGCTGTCTTGTTCCATGTCCAGGGCTGTGAGCGTGCAGTCAGGTGGGATCAGATGGTCTTTATGGGCACTGAGTCTTCCATATCTCTGGCTAAGAACTGCTGCTCTCCCTTAAGCACAACGAGGATTTGTTCTGTATCTGCGCTCTTGAGGCTATAAACAATGGAGATACTTGTCTAACTTCATGTGTGGGGAAAATCCCATTGATACTGGTCAGGCTTTTCCATGAGAAAATGGAAAAGGACTTCAGACACTGGCAAGTGTAGGCCGAAAACTTTCAGTCCATTCATTCATGTTTAACTCTGGTCAAAGAGTGACACTCAGTGATGAGCTGGTGGCATCTGAGACCTGGGAAGAGAATTTGTTTCCAGCACCCTGATGGGTTGCAGGTTGTTTTGGTCTGTTGTCTTGGGAAACAGAAACATTTAGAGCAGCATTACAAGAGTTTTTCTGTGTTTTACGCAGTAGTAATTAATGATAATACTCATTAAATCAGTTGTTCAAATGTATTAATTTTTCATTACACTGCACGAAAGAAATTATTATGAGAATGGACCTCGTCCTCCACCAAGATCTGGTGCTACTTTTCTTGAGCTTTTTCAATATAGTGAAAATGAAAGATCCTCTTGAGTAATGTTGGATTTCCCAGCATCTGAAATTACACACAGGCAAATCTGAATTTTCTTTATCCTAAGGCTTTGGATGGAACTTATTGATATCTAAAGCCTGCATAACAGTGGAAGCAAATGGAAGATTTTAGCATGAGTATGAATCAAGCCTGCTCACTTTTGCCAGTCCAGTATTTAAATAATTTAATCATGATCTAATCAGAAATCCCTCTTAGCTGCACTTCTTCACGGCATCATTTCTTTCCAAAATGTCTGTGTTAGTGCCATATGTGTTATGTTGCCTCTGTTCCCAAAATTTCTGGATACATACAGGCACAGACATATGCACTCAGTAATTTGCAATTTTACCACTGGTTTCATCATACCAGCTATTGCTTTTATTCCCATACATTATTTGCCATCTTTTACCTATCAACTGAATCTTTGCAAACCAGTAGAACTAAGATCTCAGTTACTCCTTCATTAGTTGAGTCAAAATAAAATATAATTGATGAGACTAAACTGAACTGTGCAAATCATCTTGAGACAGCAGCTCTTGGCCAGTAGCAGGCACACTGTTATTTACTGTTCATCACCAAAGGAAGACTGACAATTTAATTATTTTTTCAGCAATGAGCAATGTTTTTCTGCAAAGAGCTCACCAGTTCATCAACAGCAAGGCACCAGAGCTCCTTGCAGACCCTAGTGATTGGCTCTAAACAGAAAGGGCTGTTTTCTAAGTATATAAGGTATTCTGCTATTTTGCTTCTGAGAAATTCCCAAAATGCTGTGCCTCAGGTATGTGAATGGTCCTTGTGACCACAGCAGCAGAGTATTCCATGGGCTGGAATGCAGGTGACCTTGTGAACCTCTGTATGGTGGTGCACAGCTGTTATCTCTGCTGTGGAGATAGATAATGTGTCTAGACTTGTGAGGCACCCTGTGAGGTGGGATGTTCTGCAGCATGTTCCCCAGATCTGGGTCCTGATCTCTGGCTGTTCAGAGATCACATCTTTTTCCTTACTTTCTGCCTGCCTGGTTTTCCCTCCAAGAGAAGCAGCACAGGAAGGACATACAGAAAGAGACAGGGTGGAATGATGGAATCATGGAATGATTTTGGTTGGAAGAGACCTTAAAGACCATCTTGTTCCAACTCCCCTGCCATGGGCAAGGACACTTTCCACACCTTCCACTATCCCAGGTTGCTCCAAGCCCAACCCAACCTGGCCTTGGACACTTCCAGAGATGGATCAGCCACAACTTCCCTGGACCTCCTGTGCCAGGACCTCACCACACTCACAGAAAAGAATTTCTTCCTAAATCAACTGGATGGAGACTCCCCCAGGTCATGGGGTACAAATGTAACCAGACAGACAAGGATTCATCTGCAGCACTGTGAAGACAAACTCTGCCAAGTCTTTGGTCTGAAATTTCTCTTCTTGCATCTCACAGTGAGGATCCCCTGAAAGGAATGTGAAGAGGCTGCCATGGATTTGGAATGTGTTTAAAACTGCTTAGGAAANTGCCTGGTTTTCCCTCCAAGAGAAGCAGCACAGGAAGGACATACAGAAAGAGACAGGGCGGAATGATGGAATCATGGAATGATTTTGGTTGGAAGAGACCTTAAAGACCATCTTGTTCCAACTCCCCTGCCATGGGCAGGGACACCTTCCACACCTTCCACTATCCCAGGTTGCTCCAAGCCCAACCCAACCTGGCCTTGGACACTTCCAGAGATGGATCAGCCACAACTTCGCTGGACATCCTGTGCCAGGACCTCACCACACTCACAGCGAAGAATTTCTTCCTAAATCAGCTGGTTGGAGACTCCCCCAGGTCTGGGGGTATAAATGTAACCAAACAGACAAGGATTCATCTGCAGCGCTGTGAAGACAAACTCTGCCAAGTCTTTGGTCTGAAATTTCTCTTCTTGCATCTCACAGTGAGGATCCCCTGAAAGGAATGTGAAGAGGCTGCCATGGATTTGGAATGTGTTTAAAACTGCTTAGGAAATTACAGGAAAACAAGTGAATTATGAGGGAACAGCACCTCGAAGAACTGGAAGGACATTCCAGGTAGATCACAGAATCACAGAAACATGGAATGGTTTGGGTTGGAAGGGCCCTGAAAGATCACCTAATTCCAATCCTCTGCGACAGGCAGGGACACTTTTCAGTAGACCAAGTTGCTCCAAGCCCTGTCCAATCTGGCCTTAAGCCCTTGAAGATCACATCTTCTTTCTAGTTTCTCATGTTGAGCATCTGCTTTTCAGCATTTTTTGTGCCCCAGTAGAAAAGAAATTTCTGTCAAATGCAGAATATCTGTGATTCTGCTCTCCTTATTTTACTAGATAGCTGCAACACCCATGCACAGTGATTTGAACAGAGATGGCTGTGAAGGGTTAAATTTCCATAGCCTGCACGGGTGTCAGGAGAAGATCACAGGTGCCTCAGTGCCTGAAGGCAGAGCCCAGCATCTGTCCTTCAAACAGTTCCTGAGGCACATGTTGTCTTCATTCTGATTAGCAATTTGCCACACCTGAGAAACAGCTCAAGATCCTGTTTTTGTGCAGTGATCAATGGATGTGGTTTAAAAGCAAGGATCAGACATGAATCCTCATGCTGGAAATGGCAGGAGCCTCATGTGCCACAGAAGTCCTTCTCAATAATCGTGTCAGCACTCAGACCTGAAGTGTAGGATCTTCCAGGCCAGGTTGGATGGGACTTGGAGCAACCTGATTTAGTGGGAAGTGCCCCAGGTCATGGCAAGGGAGGTGGAACTAGAGGATCTTTAGGGTCCCTTCCAATCCAAACCATTCTGTGATTCTCTATTTCTATGATTCTGGGGTTCAGATACCTGAAGATAAAGGTATAACTCTGTCCTCCTGACCTGTTGGAGTGGCTACCCTTGGCAACCTGTGAGTTCCCAGGGGTATGGCTGGCTCACCCCATGTCTGATTTCTAACAACAGCCATGGGAGTCTCTATGTGTGCCAGTGATAAGCTCCTTCTCCATCAGCACCTCTCTCTTCTCTCCCAAGAACAATCAGGAAGGCATCCTGAAAGCTTTAGCCACCATTCCTAGAGTGGGTCAAAAGCCCTAAGCTGAGAACCAGAAAAATACCCCTATAAAACAAAACCTCTCTGTGGTAAGGTCTTGGTCTTCATCTTTCTAAAATTAATTTTGTTTCAGTTAATTTTGGTCTAGTTTTAATTTTTATTCAAGTTCCCCATGCCAAGGGTATGTGTGGGGACAAGAATCATTCTTCATGGTCTGTTTCTTTATCAGGTGAGAAAGTCCAGTTCCCTGTACAGTGAAATTTATGGGGTGTCAGGATGGACTGAGACAAGATCAGACTTTGCAGAGGGTCTCTAGAGAGCCATGAACTTCAAGATCTTGAAATTCCAGTCTGAATGGTTCAGGTAGAGCCTTTAGAGCTGGGAAATGAAAACCTGCATTTGTCCTCAGGCAGGCAAAAAATCCTGCAATGTCTCAATCTGCCTTTAAAGGGTCCTTAAAACCATGTCTTTAAAATGGACTTCTTGTGACATCATCATCATCATCTCTTATACAGCACAAGTTTTCCCTAGAACAGTATATTAATTAGCTTCAAATGAACATAACAACTGCAGAGCAATCTTTGTGTGCATCATGGGATTAAAGATGTTTTCAAGAGCATCTTCTGTGGTTTTGGGTCCTCTCGACCCTGGAGAACTGAACTGGTCTAGTTGTGATGATAATAGGAATGTAGGTCACTCCATTAAACAATTGCATCTAGGTGAGCCAAATTCACTTTCAGGGGATTAATAGAATACGCCTTATGTGAAAGGGATTTTTTGGGGAATTAAACAGAATTATTCAAATGGCCACAAGATGTCAGCACCTTGCCATAGAAATTTCCAAATGGAACAATTCATAAGGCAGGGGGGAAAACCACAACCATTAATGAACAATTTCACCTAAGTAATGCATCCATAACTAACTTCCATAGGCACAAGCATGTAAATGTAATATCAATTACACAATGGGTTTTTTAATTCATACATATCGTATATAATACATAAATAAATACTCTCTAATAGAAATGACAACAAAGTGAGCTAAAAAAGTCTGGGGTTTGAGGTTTTTCCATTTTTCATAGAAAAAAAGAGAGAACTTTCCTGTTAAAAACAAGGGTGTCTGAGGATGACTTTCTGCCAGTGTGATTTGCTTTCAGGAAGCATGTTTTTCTAGAAGACAATGTTTTCTTTTAAAAAAAGTAAATGACAGAGGAAGAAAGCTGTCATGTTTATGATAGGCTCTGAGGCACAGCTGGGAGATCACATGCTCCAACACCCCGTGTAGAAAAATACATAAAATAAGAGAAAAAGAATATTCACAATTAATCTGAAAACTCAAACCAATTCTCATTCATGTCCAGAAAAGGGCAATGGAGCTGAGCAAGGGTCTGGAGAACAAGTCTGATGAGGAGCTGGTGAGGGATCTGGGGAGGCCCAGCCTGGAGAAAAGAAGGCTCAGGGGGGACCCAGAACTCCCTGACAGGAGGTTGTAGCCAGGTGGGAATCAGTCTCTTCTCCCACGTAACAAGAGCAGGACAAGAAGAAACAGCCTCAAGTCACACCAGAAGAGGTTTAGATCAGATATTAGGGAACAATTCTTCACTGAAAAGGTTGTCAAGAATTGAAACAGGCTTCCCATGGAAGTACTGGAATCACTATTGATGGAAGTGTTCGAAAAAACCTGTAGATGTTTTGTGGTGGCACTGGCAGTGTTGTGTTGATGGTTGGACTCGATCTTAGAGGTCTTTTCCAGCCCTAATGGTTCTGTGATTCTCTATGATTCTGTGATTCATAGTCTTAGAAGACAGTTTTAAGACACTGATCCCTGCCCTGAAACAGCCATTCAGTGTTCTTAGCCCTGCTGAAATATCCCTTCCAAATTCTTCTTTTCCAGCGGAGCACATCCGACTGGGGGTACGTTGGAGATCTGGTGAGTATTTTTCTTCCTCTGGGGTAAATAATATTGAACAAAGTGATTTTCTAGTTAACCATTTTTTGGAAATCAATCCCTCTGTTTGTTCAGTTCCTTGTTTTTATTGCTGGTTGGGTATTAACCTATTTTCTTTAAACAGAGAGCTGTTTGCACAATACTGTTGATACATCTGCTCTTGGAGGGAGAAGGGTATGGTAAATATGAAGAAATAAGCATCAAAAGTGATTAGACAAAGACAGAATCTTAATAAAACACTTTAATACTCTTCTCCCACTGCTGTGGTTTAACCATTTACAACACTAGGTCAGTAACCAATGCTTCAACTCTCCTCTATTTAGGACTTTTATTGAAAATGTGAGCTCTTTCCTCCTCATTATATGATGTTCAGGATTACTGTGTAGCTTTCTGTGCTGGATTGCACTCATACAGTCATTCCAAGGACTGGTTGCATTGTGAAAAGCAAGGAAAATTCCAGCTTAATAAATACCCTCTTTCAGCTGAAATGTTATAATGAACTATATCCATGAATATCCTGCCATAATTGCCACGTAAAATATGGAGATGTCCTGAACTTGAGTTCATGTCCCCTCTAGCTGTCATATTGTGATGAGCAACAATCAAAAAGTAGCACTGAGACTATAAAAATGATGGATATTTTCCTCTGGGACATTTTTTCCAGCAGTGCCCTAAATTTATAGAGCGATTTTGTCCATTGCAGGTGGAGGATGATGACAAGATAGGTCTTTACAGCTACAAGGTTCAATCCACCATCACATCTCGGATGGCCAACACAATGATCCAAGCCAAGATGGTGAACAACGCCAAGCGGCCACAGCCCATCATGTTCGACGTGCAAGTCCCCAAAGGAGCTTTCATTGACAACTTTACCATGTAAGCAGTGGCCAGGTATCAGCCTCGTCCTCTGGAAGGGTTCAATGGGCTGGGAAGGAAGTATTTGTAAAAGCAAAAAGCTCTTACTATTTTCCAGGTTCAGTGTAATTTTTGCAGGCTTTCTCAAGAGGTTCATGTCATCAGTCTGTCTGTCTGTCCAGGTCTTCCTCTGCAGTAATTATTGAGGCATTGGCCGATATCAACAAAATTGGACAAAATTCTCGAATAGACTAAGCCCTCACCTTGTCTTTTGCAATCTGGTGCCAGATCAAAGCAGAGAGACCCAGATCAAAGCAGAGAGACCCACATTAAAGCCCTCACTGAACAGAAACTGGCCTGGTTCAGTATCCATTCAGAGAGGCAGAAGCCAGCTTGCTGGCAGGAGATGTCCTGATCCATGCTCCAAACCAGATATGACATCAGGAACTGCCTTCCCTGGCCAAAGCATGGGGAAAGAATGAAGGAGGCAGAGGAAAGCAGATCCTCCTCAGAGCACAGTGGTGCTGGCCACTTGAAATAAAAAGCAGGTAGAGGAAAAGATAGAACTCTAGTGAAAAATCAGACTTCATAACTTTGGGGTTAAACAAGAACCTTGTTATTCTGTTTCCCACCAGCTTAGATTTCGCTGATGTAAACTGAAGAAACAGTCCTTGATTGTAAAGTTGTTTCTTTTGCAAGCTGACTGTGCCTCTCTCTCCTAGGGATATCAATGGTATCACATTCACCAGCCATATTCGGGAAAAATCTGAAGCCAGAAAAATGTACGCTCAAGCAAAAGCCAAAGGCAAAGCTGCTGGAATAGTCAGGTATAAACATTTTGGCATATGAGTTTTGTACTGAACTTACTCACAGGAGAACTGAGATGACCCATCCCAGGAGGAGATAGATGAGGGGGAATCCTGGAAAGGAAAATGGTTACTTACAGCATCTCTGATATTTGATTGTCATGGATTTAGACCGTGTTTCTGCTTTCAGCTTGATAAAACACCCTGTGCTAACAGACAACTGCAGCTCCCTGATAGAGGCCACAGTTAGAATCACACAGCAAAATCCTCAGTCTAGACCAAAGTGCAAAGAAGATTTTTCTTGTCCTTGTATTTTCTCAAAATAACCCCACAGCTGACTTTTCAGGAGCAATGCCTTGGATATGGAAAACTTCCAAACCGAAGTGAATGTGCCCCCAGGAATGAGGATCCAGTTCCAGCTTCACTACCACGAAATGATCCGAAGGAGGTTGAGCTCCTACGAGCACGTCATCTCTGTGAAGCCAGGACGTCTGGCCAAGCACATGGAGGTAAAGCAGAGCTGGGGTGTGCAGGAAGAGCCCCACAGGCAAATCCTCCCTGAGAAAGCACCCATGGTTTTCTGGGAAGTGTCTGTCCATGGAACTGGATGAAATTTAGGATCTCTTCCAAGCCAAACCATTCTAAGAAAAGTCATGGTTATGGAGGCACAGTCAGAGATCATCAATTCTCATAGGACACTGATGCCTTAGGTTTTAACTTTTATATTTTTCCAACCCTGCAGTGCCCAGTGTGACTCTGCAGTTCCCTGGAGCTCGTTCAGTGCTGTTCTCTCATGCTCACACTGACATAACAAAGCCTCTCCAGCTCGCTCTCCAAGGACACCCAGACCCTCCTGGGCCCAACAACTGCAAACCTTCATCTTGGGGAGAGGGGGGCAAGCTTGGGGAAATTCCATCCTTGCCTGGCTTCTGCTTGGGGAATTGATGCTGCTATCAAAGTGGGAAGAACTCGGGAGCTGTCATTGTCCATTTTGGGATGCACTGAGGCAGGAGCCTCTGGAGCCCAGAGTGTGACCTCTGAAGGCCTTTCAAATCAATCCCTCCTTTATTCCTTTATTCCTGTCTAGTCTCTGTTTCTAGGCAGCCATTTAAGGCATCACACTACCTCATGAAGTTGGGGTTTTTGTGAAAAGCAGTGTTCCAAATAAATGGCAAGTACTGTTTGTTTCCCTCCAGTCAAGTCAAGTTTACACAAGAGTATAAAAATGTCAAAGCTTGTTTGCCCAAGTGGTTCTGACGTGAGTCACTCACGATTCAGGTGACTCCCAGCTGTGTTTACAAGTGGAGACAGGACACACTGGCTCCTCACTAGACCAGGTTGCTCCAAGCCTTGTCCAATCTGGCCTTGAACAGTTGCAGGACAGGACAGCTCTCCACATTAAGTGTCCTCCCTTCCTGCCTTTAGGTGGATGTTCGCATCATTGAGCCGCAGGGACTGCGCTATGTGCACGTTCCTAACTCGCTCGGAGATCACTTCGACGGAATCACCACCATCTCCAAGGGAGAGAAAAAGGTAACCACTTGCAGACTGGAAATAGCACAAAATCTTCAGTTTTCACTTGTACTCCGTGCAGTCCTGGCATTTTTGTTGTACCTGCTGGAAGCATGCAAAAATGGGTCAAAAGTCTGTCTTTAATTCCATAAAAATATACTACGCAGTATTGTTTCCTGTTTTTCAAATTCACCCCCATTCCTAGTTTAGCAAATTATTTCAGAGGTGTCTATATTAAGTCTCACCTTCTCAGGAAATTTCAAGTTATCCAGTTATAACAGAGAAAAAAATGCCATAACATCGGCATGATCAATCACATGACTAATGAAAATGTTTCCTACTACTCAATTTGCAGACAAATTGCAACCTTGTTTGTTTGGGGGGAAAAAGTCGATTAGAAATCTATTTAAAATGTTGATAAAATTATGGATAGTATGAAAATGTTAAATAAACCATTACTTAATAGAAATGGTTTGCACAGCTCTAGTTGAAGTATTTCAACTAGAA
Organism: Vireo altiloquus; assembly: GCA_013396875.1. Classification (NCBI taxonomy): domain Eukaryota; kingdom Metazoa; phylum Chordata; class Aves; order Passeriformes; family Vireonidae; genus Vireo; species Vireo altiloquus. Next base: position 119,158 of record VZRF01014330.1, on the reverse strand, counting down.
ATATTTCTAGTGCCGTAGCTGGGTCATGGGATTTGTGTCACAGTTGCTACTACTGAATCAACATATCCAGGCAAACCTCGGTGCCATTTTTCTTCTGAAGTGACAAAGTCCATTTTCCACAAATAACAAAAGCAGAAAAGCGTTCAGGGAAATCAGGTATTTCATGAGGAGGTGAACTCTCCTTGTGTGGATCATCCTCCTCTCACACAACCCCTGGCTGACTGATGATCTCTCCTCATTTCAAGGCTCACGTTTCTTTCAAGCCAACGATGGCTCAACAGCGAAAATGCCCCAAGTGCTCGTCCACGGCCGTGGATGGAAATTTTGTGGTGCAGTACGATGTGAACAGAGAAACCACGGGGGGAGAACTGGAAGTAAGTGTGGCTGCTCAGCTTGGACCAGGGATCTGTGAATATGGGAATTGCTGTCCTTCAGCACACTCTGCTAAACTTCATCCTTCAGGGGAATAAGCAGGAGGACGAGCTCTGTATCCAATTGAAAGAACAGAGGGATTTTAAGTGGGCAGAATGGATTTATTTAATTTATTACTAAAACATGGGCTTACATATAGTAGAAGCAGATCCCTGTCATGTCCAAAAGCCAATGTCTTTATACCTGGCAGCACTCTGGTGATTTAATGTAGAATCAGAGGAGGGAGTCATTGGACATTGTACCAATACATCACAAGGAGACAACCAGAACATCACTATTTTTATGTTAACTTGAAGCTGAGTTATGAAGTTGAATTATTACAGGCAGAACAGTCTTTTTTCAAAGCATTTTTCATTCCTTCCTATGCTAGTGCCTGGAAGTTGTCTGAGAACCAGGCTCTGCTTTTATTGAGTAAAAATGGTGTAGGGCTACAGAGATGTGGAGAGCTGAAAGTCAGAATTTGGTCAATAAAGAAGAGAAAAAGAAAATAAGGAAAAATAATTAGCTCATTGAGAAAATAAGGATGTTCTGCTCTGTTGCTGGTTTGAATTTTCTGAAATCTTCTATAGTTCACTTCAGTGCAATTTTTTAATTTTATTTTGCAGATTTTTAATGGCTATTTTATTCACTTCTTTGCTCCGGAAAATCTTGATCCACTGCCCAAAAACATTTTATTTGTTATAGATGTCAGTGGTTCAATGTGGGGACTGAAAATGAAACAAGTAAGTGTTTTACCTCTGTTGCAAAATAAACCCCCTGCCCACTTTCCCCATGTGTTTTACCATGCAATTCTGTAGCACACCAGCATGTAAAATTACCAGCTTAATTCTTTACACTTTACTCCACTGGATTTGGAGCATATTTGGAATCAAAGACTTCATGATTTTACACTTTATTTATAATACTTCTTCCATGTTTTAAGGAAGAGGTGGTGCCAGATTTTAACTTTAAATTTAAATTTTAATTGACAGATCACAAAATACTTTGCAAAAGCTCTGACCCCCTTTTTGTCTAGTGTTCCTTACTGAACCCTGGGAAAGTCTCAATGGGGACACTATATCCCTGCTTTCAAAACATGGATGAATTGTTGACAGCCCTCTGGACACCACTAAGGATTGTTTAGACAACATAACCCATAGAGGGGAAAAAAATGTTGAAAATAAGATATTTTAGTCTGCAAGAGAAAATGCTTTGAGAAAGATAATCAGTCTCCAAATATGCAAACAATTGTTCGGGAAGGGAAACTCATCAACTGACATTCCTGCCCAGCCAGGGTAGAAGAAGATGGAATCAGATGGATTTGCAGCAGGAGAGATTTATGTTATGTATTAGGAAAAACTCTGCAGTTCTGAGTGAGGAGTTTGGAAGATGGCATATCATGTGTCACTGAAGGGTTTTAAGAACTGACTAGACAAACATTAGCTGGGGATCATCCAGGTATATTTGAATTTCCTTCATAGCACAACAGTAAGTCTTGGCAGATTGCTTCCTTGGGGAAATCAGTGCTGCAAAACTGGGATGCAGGCTAATTGTCACTTGTTTAAATCACACATCTTCAAAGAGATGTTACCCAGCCTGAAACGACAGCACTGCAGATAGAACTAAGTCTCCTGAGCTGATCTGAGCAGTTGCTCTTTCCTGAACCACAAATGTTCTCCATTTCACTTCACTTCACTCTGTGTTAGCAGGAGTTAAGCAAATTGAGCCACATGAATTTATCCTTCCTAATCAAAATTTTTCTGTGTTTCTTTGGTGAAAAGTTCGACGTTATGCAAGAGATGCAAAAAAAAAAAAAATAAAAAGAGAAATTTGGTTAGCAGATGCAAATTTGGATTTCAATGCTCATGTGCAATTCCTCTGAGGTTAATATTTGCCTGCGGTCGCAAGTTAAAAAGAGGCTTTTATAAGCAGGAAGCATAAACCTGTTTTCTCTTAAATTTCTCCTCAGACCATCGAGGCCATGAAGGCAATACTGAGTGAGCTGCGTGCTGCTGACCAGTTCTCCCTGATTGACTTCAACCACAACGTCCGGTGCTGGAGAGATAACCTGGTCTCAGCCACCCCATCGCAGGTGGAAGATGCTAAGAAGTACATCCAGACAATCCATCCCAATGGAGGTATGAGGTTCTGATTGCAAGGTGCTCATAGAAGTTCCGTGTTACAGGGATGGGTACCTCAGACAGCCTTCAGACTGTCCAAGCATTCCTAAAAAATAAGCATCTGATTCCCAAGATAGGAAAAGCATGCCTGAAGAAGAGCAGGAATTGCAGTTTCTTGTATGAGGGGATGGGATGGCATTTCCTGCTATGGCAGATATACCACAGGCCACAGAACAGCTGCCTTTAATCCATCTTACCTCCTGCCTCAGAGATCCCAACTATCCTTTAAAGATCAACTCCGTCTCATAGGCCTGGATGAAGAGGCAGATGAAATATTCCGTAACCAGGGAATCACAATCACTTACCCTTGGTTGACAGCCAGCTGAATGCAAGCCAGCAGCGTGCCCAGGTGGCCAGGAAAGTCAATGGTGTCCTGGCTTGTACCAGCATTTGTGTGGCCAGCAGGACCAGGGCAGTGACCCTCCTGCTGTGCTGGGCACTGGTGAGGCAGCACCTCGAGTCCTGTGTTCAGTTTTGGGCCCCTTTCTACAAGAAGGGCATTGACATGCTTGAGTGAGTCCAGAGAAGGTCAACAGAGCCTGGAATGGGTCTGGAGCACAAGACCTGTGCCGAACAGCTGAAGGAATTTAAGGACATGGTTTGGTGGCGGGCTGGGTTAATGGCTGGACTCAATGATCTTAGAGGGCATTTCCAACTTTAACGATTTATTGATTCTATGAGCTACTAAATGGCACGTGGGCAAACTGTTTATCCTTTTTGTGCCTTCATTCCCTGCCTAATAAACAAGGACAGATGCCCTTTTCACCTGTACGGGTCTTTGGAAGGGACTTACGATGACTTAATCTGCTACGGTCTGAAGTGCAGTTCTGATTTGGTTATTTAGTTGTTTGTACATCAATAGCATGGAGAGGCTCTCCATAACATCAGAGCCTTCTGGTGCTGTGGCACCTTCATTTCCAGAAGTTTTCACAAGAATGAACATGAAATTATAGACTTGTCCAAGATCATCTGTGTGCTGGGAACAGGAAACCATGCTGGATATGTGAGTGACTGATATTGTTACCCCAAAAAAATTGACAGATAAGCTTAGAGATCAGCTCCCATCCAGCAAAGTCAGATTCAATGCAAGATTTTATTGTCTTGCCTCTGGAGCTGCTTATTTTTTCTTTCTTGACAAAGAAAATACCTGTTCTCTGACTGCTCAACCTTCAGGTTTCTCTTTCTCTCATACTGATTTCTTACTCTGCCCCTCCTGTGCCACAAATCAAACCTTAGATAAGCTCAGAAAACATATACCTCTTCTTGTACAAGGAGTGGGCTGACAGCCAGAAGAGGACGTTTTTCCAAGCTCTCATTCAATCTCCTGCCTGCAAACCCAGTAATCCTCCCCACAGAAAACAGTTCCCAGCACCACCAATGGTCACACTGGAATTAGTGAGGGGGAATGGAAGGGCCTCATGGGGATGACAGCCTGGGATGAAAAGGGGAATCAAAGTGCAGAAAGGTGTAGCTAAACATCAAAGAGGAGGGATTTTGCTGTCTTGATCTCAGCTCTTGTCAGTGTTAACTCCACTAGATTCTGGATTGAAACCGATCCAGATTCAACAAGAATCAAACTTGTTTTCTTCATTGCATCTTTGACAGGCACAAATATCAATGAAGCTCTTCTCCGAGCCACTTTCATCCTGAATGAAGCCAAAAGTTTAGGCATGTTGGACCCTAATTCAGTGTCCATGATTGTACTGGTGTCTGATGGAGACCCGACAGTAGGTAAGGAACCTGCTTTGGGTGAGAAGAAAAGCTGGTGGGGTAAGCCTGAGAAAAGGAGCAAGTAGACATTGTGACAGTAAGTTTAAAAAATTCCCTTCATCTTGCTTCCAATGCCTTGTGCTGCCCTTTTGTCAAGTGCTAGAAGTGCCATGGGGATTTGCACAGAAGCTTTCAAAAGATGAGCAGCTTGTTATGCAGGTTATTAATTTCTTGCAATTTACAGAGGGGCATAAGTCCTCCAGGACAGGTAATCAAAACAGCCTTAGAGAAATTGGGCTTTTGAGCAACCTGGTCTAGTGGACAGTGTCCCTGCCCATGGCAGGGGGATTGGAACTGGATGATCTTTAAAGTTCCTTCCAACCCAAACCATTCTATGGTTCTACAAAAATTTCTTTTTCCTATGGCCCTAGCCCACACAGATCTATGCAGTCACAGGCATAACATCAAAATCAAGCAAAAAGAGTGGAAAGTAAATTAATTTGGATTGGATTTGGTACAGGTCAAAGCAATTGCTAACTTGAAGATGTCCGCTTCAAAAAGTCTGACATTAAAAATAAGCCTGAAAAAAACCCCAGTCCCAATGATGACAGAGAACATCTTAAGTATGAGAAACAAAGTAAAATCTTCGTGGAGGTGTCCTAATCTGCAGAGAGCTTGAATCACTAATTCTGGGAGAACTCTAGATGTGCTAGAATTACTAATCCCCCAGAAAGTTACTAAGAGCCCTGGATATACAAAGAAAATGCATCAGATACCAAAAAAAAGTCAAAAATATTTGTCTTCAGTGAAAACAGCTTGTTAATCTCTATCCAGAAGAAGCTCAAACGTTGCTGTAGGCAAAGGAAATTTGGCACTGAGCTTGCTGTCTAGATTTCCCTAATATCCAGAGAAAAACAGAGATACAGGGAGAGCAGGAACGTGCTCACCTTGATGGAGACTTTTCTGTTGCTCAGGTGAATGTCACCCTTTCTGTGTCTCCAAGGTGAGCTGAAGCTGACAACCATCCAGAAGAATGTGAAGCAGAGCATAAAGGATGAATTCTCTCTCTTCTGCCTTGGGATTGGGTTTGATGTAGATTACGATTTCCTGCAAAGAATCGCAACTGACAACCGTGGCATGGCCCAGAGGATTTTTGGAAATCAGGAGACTTCTCTCCAAATGAAGGTGAGTTTCTGCCTCATTCCCTCTGAAACTCTCCTGTTCTGTTCATAGCCATAACTCCACTAGCAAGAGAGTCTCAAAAACCATCATTTCTTCTGGAGAGTCCTGCAAGATATCCGTCATATTTCAGCTTAAGTGGTCCTAGTTACAGTTCTAGTAATGTCTGTAACACTTACTTTACTTCCCTGAGTAGGAATAATATTCTATAAAACAGCCTTAACTATAAAAAAAGATTTTCTGAATTAAAATTAAGGCCTGGATGTTACTTTAGGCCATTTTATCACCGACAAAAAGCCTAGATATAAATGCTGAATGATAATCCAGACTTAGCCAATGTAAGAAAAAGTTCAACTCTAGCTCTGGCTCCAAAGCTGTGAGCAGGAATTGCTGCTGATCAAACTCTGACATCCATATACTGATACTATTCCTTGATTTCACCATCTGTACAAGAATTAGATGGGAAGTAGCTGGGTGTCTTACACAGTAGTCCAGAGCTGACCAGCCTGATAACACGCACCTGTGCTCAAGACTTCCAGGTTTAGGAAGAGCACAGCCCATGGATTTCTGACCATCCTTTAACTTTCACGAGGGGTTCTTGCTGAACCCCTTACAAGTGTGCTAAGGTCTAAGGATGAAGAAGCCTGCATTCTACGAGATGAGGAAATTCCCTCTTGCTCGTTAGGGCTGCAGGTTTTGTCACCCACTGTCCTTTCTGTAAGGGTGGCACGTGTGAGGGGGCCACTCCATGTACAACAAACTCACTTCTCTGTCTCCTTCCCTCTCAGAATTTCTACAACCAGGTCTCCACCCCGCTCCTGAAGAAGATTCAGTTCAACTACCCCCAGGAGTCAGTGTCAGATGTCACCCAGAGCAGCTTCCACAACTACTTTGGTGGCTCGGAGATAGTTGTGGCTGGGAAGGTTGACACGGAAAACCTGCAGCACTTGGAGAGCGTCGTCACAGCGACTGCAGTGAGTGAAGGTGTCCCTGGGATGCCTGCTCCGGGGATTTGGGCTGGTCCATTCCCTCCTGTGTACAGTCTCCCTGCTGAAGGTTAATGCCAGCAGGGTGTTTTGTCCGCTTGGTTCCAGGTGGGAAAGTAGAGAATTTTTGGGGAGATTTTTCCAATAGTGTTTCACAATAGCTTCAAGTACAGGCAGGAATAGTCACTCCCTGCACCCTGCAGCCTGCCAGATGAAAATTCCTTCTGATCAATACAGGAAAAAGATTAAATGGAGACATAACTATGGATTTTTCTTCATGCTTTGTGGAGATGCAGGAGTGATCCCCTAAGGTAACTCCTTTCTTGACTGAACTTCCAACCATCAGAGAGCTCAGGCTGGTGGATCTACAGCATATCAAGTCCTAGCACTACTGACGAGACTTTCCCCGTGTTTTCTGGGCTGTTCTTCCAGTTGGAGTGGGATGGAATGGAAATATTACATCCAGATTCTTCTTTCTGAGAGGGAACGGAATTATCTGCACTCTTACAGGACTGAGGAGTTATCATTTGTTAGTTGCTGGGAAAAAAATCAAACATCTTCAATATTCTTTCCTGCCAAAACACAGTGCAGTCCAAGGGTCTGTGGGAGAAAGTAGAATTTGGTTTTTGTTCTTCAGTGGAATTGGATGTGAAAAAGCCTGAGGGGAGAATTACAGAGCTCTGTCAAGGGCGTCTTCTTTTGGCATGTGGTAGCACCTCTTGGGCTACTGTTAACAGCTCCTTGAAGTACTTTAATCCACTGTCACAGAAGTGTCTTTAACAGAACATTCTCTCCATGGTAGTCAGGCCAATGCTGAGGGAACTTTCTGATCTAGAAGTGACCAAGGGCAGAGCCAGAGTGGGTCCTTAATCCCAAACAAGAGGGGAATTCAAAGCACCCCGTTCTCCTGGCTCCCCTCCCTCACCTTTTTCTCTCTCTGACTGCACAGGCAAACGCAGAGCTCGTCATGGAAACCCTGAGAGATGTTGAAGAGCTGGATGGATTCATGAAGAAGGACAAATACGCAGATCCTGAATTCACCAGGAAGCTGTGGGCCTATCTGACTGTCAACCAGATGATGGCAGAGAGGTGGGGAGAAATGTGCTTAAGCAGTCCTGGCTATGGGACTGAGGGAATGAAATCATGGAGATTTACCTCATAGAGCCTGAGTGAGAGTCATGGAGCAGTTCAGGATTAATCCCCTCAACCTTTCCTTCCTGTTACACCACTTGGCTCTGTGACCCCTCCATGATGGAATTGCCATGGCAGCTGCCTTGCAGTGCTGCTAACCAGGAGTTCTGCTTCTATTTCCACCCAGAAATGCAGCCCCCACTGCAGCTTTGAAGAGAAACATCACCAAATCCATCCTGCAGATGTCTCTGGACCATCACATCGTCACCCCCTTCACAGCCATGCTGATAGAGAATGCTGAAAAGGATGAGATAATGCTGGCAGACCAGCCCAAAGACCCAAGGAAGGGCTGCTGCCCAGGTCAGTGTCTCACTCTGACCATTACTGTGTCTCTCATCTTGTGTGAAAACAGCCTCTGGTCTGAATTAGGGACACAAGGAAGAAGATCGTGACAGAGGTTGGACCTGTGCAGTCTTCTGTCCTGCTGTTGTCCTCCAGCTCCTGTTTCCCCTTGCTCCTCTTCAGAGCAGGGTCAGTAGATGTGAATGTCAGCCCAGCACATTAAAACAAACCAAGTTTCATGGGTTGTTTAAGATCACGTTTTTTATGAACTCAGTGGGAGAGAGAGGACAAGTTATTTTCTCCTGTCTCCATCATGGCAAAGGCAGAGAGAGCTCTAGTACAAAGGAACATGGTTATTGTTGTTACATTAAATACCTGCACTTCTTTGCAGCCTTTATTCATGTGGGTCATCCCAGAGCATGCAGGAAGAGTCCTACCTTTTCTCATGTACTTCAAATTCAGGACCAAAGTCAGCAAAGTTTTTACAATACGCTGAATTTTACTTGGCAAAACACTTCAGTCCTTACATTGGAGGCTTTGCTAAAGTGGGGGCTGCTCTCATGAATGAGAGATAAAAAGCCAGGCTCCATTTTTTCATTAATAACTTATGGTGACCTATCTACCTTGCTAAGTCATATTTCACTGGTGAAGACACTGGAGCAAATCCAGCCTTATGTCATTACACAAATCTGTTGTAAATGGTGTTGCACCTGCTTCACATTGGTATGACAACATCAGGTTTTGATCTACTGCAGTGCTCTAAAAATTACACTATTAAATACGTCAGCACTTACAGAACCCTAATTGTGGCTGTCATCTAACAGGTACTCTGGGATTAACTCCAAATGCACCCAATAACAACAAAGGGATCCCAGCCTGGGCCAATGTCACAGCTGTGCCAGTCAGCTTCATGCCTGAACAAAGGAGCCCAACTGTTTCGTCTATGAGCATCAACACAGGTAAAACCTACAGCATTTTGCTGCAAAGGAACACCAGACACATCAACACTTATCACCCAGTGACTCACCACCATCCCTGGAAGTGTTCCAGGCCAGGCTGGGTGGGCGTTTGAACAACTTGGTCTAGTGGAAGGTGTCTCTGCTCCTGGCAGGGGGATTGGAGTAAGATAGTCTTTAAGGTCCAGTCCAATCCAGGCTTTTTCTTTATGGAGTACTTTCTTTATTATGGAGTATTTTTGGCTTTGAATAGATGAACCTGTAAAAATATGCTGTAAGCTACAAGGATGAAACGATTTTGGATCCTAAAAGAACCTAAAGTATCTAAGTGACCCAGTGAGCTGCTGTGTGCTTCCCTGAGGCTGGGGCTGTTTGCTGAGCTTAACTTCATCTTCTCTGCAGTAGCAAAGTTACCTCCATTGTAAATGACAGATGAAAGCTATTGTAGAGTTGATGCTGTTGTAAATGGCAGATAAATGTTCTGTGATAGATAAAAATCTCTGACTGTGCTGGTGACTGATGGATCCTGTTAATTCTTGGGCCTCTGCCACAGTTTACTGCCTATTTGAGCAGCTGTGAGAACTACTGCCCATAAACACGGTGTTAACTACAGTAACTCTGTGTGCAATGTGTGTATTTCTGTAGTGATCACACAAAGAGCTCTCAAACTCCTTCTTAGCACAGGGAAATGCCAGCCACCACCAGCCCAGCAGGAGCTGGGCAGAGCTTTGCACTGCAAGACAAGACTGGAAGCAGCTGCCTTCAGTGATGGGTGCAGGTGTTCATCTCATTTGAGGCAAAGTTTAAAGAACATATCACTTTGAGAAGGGCCCAATCCTGCCAGGGTGTTAAACACACTGTGAGAACAAGGACCAGATTGTATTCCTCAGTGGGATTAGTAGGCAGGATGTGTCTTTACCTGGCCTCAGTTTGGTTCACTGCATTTGACAGCTTCCCTCAAGCCAGGAATGTCACATCCTTCCCTTAAACCAGAGAATTGTATGAGGAGAAAGTGTCTGAGAGGCTTTTGTGAGGAGCATCTGAGAACTTTCTTAGCTACCTTAAGGTAGAAAGAGCCCTCATTCTACTATGAGGAGTCCCAAAAAGTGCTTCAAAATCCTTTTGAAAAACCTTTGTGTCCCTCCCCTCTAGGGCAGGTGCTGACCTGCTTCTCACACTTGTTTGTTTTCCGTGTTTCAGTGGACAATGACCCTCATTTTACCATACACCTGCCAAAGAGCCAAATGAACATCTGCTTCAATATCAACTCAGAGCCTGGGAAGATCCTAAACTTGGTTTCTGATCCTGGCACTGGTAAGGGAGTAAAATATGGTTTATTTTACAGCACAAATTTCTTCTCTTGCCTCTGAAAGGTGTTCAGAGGGAGGAGGGGAATTGCCTACAGGGGAGACTGTGTGCTGGCAGGAGTGTGGCCAGCAGGATGAGGGAAGTGGTTATTTCCCTCCACACCTGGAGTATCATGTCCAATTTTGGCTTTGCCACTGCAAGAGAGATGCTGAAAAACTGGACTGAATTCAGCAGTGGCCATCAAGATGATTTTGGGACTGGAGCAGAGGACAGAGAGAGGGAGAGGCTGAGACAGCTGGGTTTGGTCAAGCTAAGAAAAGAAATGGTGGATTCATGGTGGATCTTGTTGCTGTTCTCAACCATGTAATCAGAAGGCGAAGGTGAAGCCTCACACATCTCCAAGGTGCACAGCTAAAGGACAAGAGGCTACAGAAATGAGGTGCAAGAAGTGAAACTCAGAGTAGGAGTGAGGCACTGGGAAAAATCCTTTCACTGTGAGGACGGCCAAACACTGGGAAAGGAGCTGAGATTGTGGAATAACAGAACAGCTGAGGTTGGCAAAGACCATAAAGATTACCAAGTCCAAATTTTAACCCAGCACTGCCACCCCCACCAGGAAACCATGTCCCCAAGTGTCACATCTACAGGTTTTTTGAACATTTTCAGGGATGGGGACACCAGCATTTCCCTGGGCAGCCTGTTCCAATGACCACTCTTTCAGTGAAGAAACTTTCCCTAATATCTAATCTAAACCTCCTACGGCACAACCTGAGGCTGTTTCCTCTTGTCCTGTATGCCCCTTACATTACACCTGTAGGGGTTTTGCTCCTACTCCCAGCAAAATCTAACAGCAATTCCCTGCAGATTATTGTGCTAAGGGGTGAACAGTAGAATCAAGAGGCATTTTAATAAATTATTCTCTTCTCTTGGCTGGAAAAATGAGAAAAACAGGGGGTCATAGAGATTCCTGTTTCTGTTGATCCCATGGTGCTCCCTGTTGAGATCAGAATTCCAAGTATCCAGGCAGTGCTCCAAGACTGAGGCAACGTTTCCTTCTCTGCTCTTCACAGGAGTTGTGGTCAACGGGCAGCTCGTCGGGGCCAAGAAAGCAGAGAATAAGAAACTCAACACATACTTTGGTAGATTTGGGTTTTATTTCAAAAAGAAAGGCCTGAAAGTGGAGATCACCACAGAAACCATAACGCTGAAAGATGGCTCGTATGCCATCACACTAAGCTGGGCTGACACGGGCCACATCATTCGGAAACAGTGAGTTGATCATTTTTTTACCTGCTCCCACTTAATTCTATTTGAGATACCCTCAGGGTTCCTGCCATGCCATGACTCACACGATCCAGGAGAGCTTCCCCTGCAGATTAACAGCTGTCCGCCATGCTGGGCACCCTACAGCACAGTTTAGGCAACAGGACCACATGCAAAACCTCCATTCACTGTAGAAAGAGCTTAAATTTGTAGCGGAAATTTGATTGCCTCAACATGGAGGTGAAGTTCCTGTTTATTAGGCACTGTCCTGCCAGACCTCTGGGTAGCATTCCCAAGGCTCAAGGGTTTTAATGGATCCTCTGAAACATCTGCCATCCCTGTGGGATTGCTGTGGATGCCCGAGAGCATTTGTGTGGGCAGGTGAACTGACCCTGCCCTTTGGTTTCTCTCTGCCAGGCTCCTCATATCTGTGAAGAAAGAAAGCAACGTTACCATCACTGTGGGGGAGGAGATGTCCTTCATGGTTTTGCTGCACCGTGTGTGGAAAAAACACCCAGTGAATGTTGACTTCTTGGGAATCTACATTCCCCCAGAAAACCAGTTCTCTCCTGCAGCCCATGGGCTGATAGGTAAGGGCTGGAGGCCAGGCAGTGGGAATGGTGGGGCAGTAAGAAGAGGTTTTGCTGGATCTTTGAGTGAATTTTATAGAATCATAAACTTATAAAATATCCTGAGTTGGAAGGGACCTGCACAGGACACTCCCAATAATCCCACCATGTGCCTGAGAGCATTTTCCAACACTCTGGTTTGGTGCTGTGACCACTTCCCTGGGGAGCCTGTTCCAGTGTCCAACCATCCCTTGGGTGAAGAACTTCATCCTTGTATCCAGCCTAAACATCTCCTGGCACATCTCTATGCTGTTAATTTGTGGGTGTCTGTGTTCTGATGGAAAAGGTGTGGAAATTATTCAAAAAGAGAATAGGGAAACTCCTGTAATGTCCTGGAAGCCCTGAGGACATTGTAGAACATCAGGGACCAGGAGATTATTCCTTATTCCATCTGGGGAGGTTGTTTTCAAAACAGACCTGACTAGACTTGGTGACACTGAGACAGGACTTCACTGCCTGGATAAACTGCTGCAGGCTGAAAACAAAAACACCAAAACAAACTCCTCAAAACTTTTTTCTGTACAAACATCTGTAATTCAGCTCTTCCCTAAATGACAGCCCTTTCTAGCAGTGGTATTAAAAAATCAAGGCCTCAGTTCATGGGAAAAATTAACCTCCTAAGTCTTGGACCCACACAGGGCTTCTTTTGAGGAGCAGAGGTTGCTTTCCCGATTAGTGAGAGACAGAGTGGCCCATGATCCATGAAGTATTGGTTTTCCTGTTGGAACTAGTTTGATTTTCCAAAAGTGCCTGGCAGCAGCTGAAATGGAGCCTCAAAGGACAGGACACACAAACAGCTTTCAACCTCTCTCTGATCAGGTCAGTTTGCATCTGAACCAGAAGTGTCAATCCACCACCAAACACCTGGGCAAGCTCCAGAGAAATCACAAGCCATCATGGAAGTGAAGGGCAACAAGTTCACTGTTACCAGGTAGGAATCATGTGCTTCATTACTCTCTTTCTAAATCAGTTCTGTCCTTAGGGCTTCCCAGCATCTGACTTTGAACAGCTTTGAAAAATGCCTCGAACCCCCCCAGTAAGGCCTATGAGGTCACAGAACTGTAAAATTGTGTTTTGTGGTTATTCCCCCACACACACCTCCCCGCTTTGGCAGAGCAGCACCAATATCGAGCAGGATGCCCAATGTCTCCTTGTCTGCTTGCCATGTTGTTGTGACTCTCCTTTGGGTGCCCTCTCCCTGCAGGGGCGTGCAGAAGGACTACAGGACAGACCGTGTGCTGGGCACTGACGTGCTGTGCTGGTTTGTGCACAACAGCGGCAAAGGCTTCATAGACGGCCACTACAGAGATTACCTCGTCCCCCACCTCTACAGCTTCATGAAGAAACCCTGAATGCTCCAGTTTAGTACAAAGAATTCCTATCTGCTCCTTCATGCCCAAACGACTCCTCTGAGCAGCAGCTGTCAGCCTGTCACACCAGGGTGACTGGAGGCGACCCCGCCACTGTTTGCTTTATTTTATCAGTGTTTCAAAGCCATGTAAACTCCCTTTTCTGCTGAGAAATGAAATCTGTAATAAAGTGACATGCTGGGCTGGAGGAGGTGTTTTCCTCTTGCCGTGTCTGATTTAATGAGCTGTAAACTCCATTAAAAATTTCTACTATTTTCTAATATCCAATTCATAGCAGAGGTGTAACAGCATTGTGGTTCCTGCTGTGGGTAACACATACAAACAGATTAAATACGTATTTAATACTTACACCTTTGTGTTTTCAGACTGCTGGGAAAATGTAAGTTCATGCAATATTGAACTGGGCAAAAAGAAGGATGTTCATTAAACAAAGGAAATTTAACAGAAAAGGAACATGGGTCTGGAATGGGTATCATGAGCAGTCTCCAGTATTTAAAGATGGATTAACCAGTGGTGAGGAGGGTCCTCAAAATAAAATTGATGCTGCCATATTACCAGGAAATTAATTAGATGAGTCTCAGCCAGCCTAATTTTTGTGAAAATTTCATCGTCAGAATGGACTTCATACAGATACAAATCAGGGAAAGCAGGAAATATTCAGACTATATAGCAATAACCATCAGTACTCAAAGTTTTCCTTTCAGAGGGCTTAGCTCCCAAAAGATCACTTACTTTTCCAAAGCACTCAGCAGTGAATGAAATCAGTAATGAAACAAATATACGTAGGTGTGTACCTAAAGCTGGATTTAAAACTCTTCTTTTTGAACACCTTATCAAAAAACATTTGCCACTTCCTTTTCAGCAGCCCTAATCTAGGAAAGGAACTCAGGTAGTTTCCTTGCCCTTCTCAACTTTGGTTTCCTTCACTTATGCACTCAGAATCTTTCCTGCAGCTGTGTCAGGAGTGAGAGGATCAACATGGTTTTGAAATGTCTCTTCAAAGTTCCTCTTGGAAGTGTCAGCGACTTCCTACAAATCATTTATTGCTTCTTTGAACTCACCCATCGGCACTGGCCTCCACAACATCCTGCAGCATCCACTTCCCAGTTCAACCAAGCAGTGAGTTACCATCCTCTGGTCTTCTCTACACAACATATAACTTGTCTACTATATTTATTCTAATTTGTCAGGTTGCAGAATGTCAACTGTAATTATTTTCAGCAATACAGAAGCTGTTCTGTTCTGCCACTGGCACTCATTATCCTGCTACAAACCCCTTCTCCCTCAGTACCTGTTCTCTGAGAAAGGGCAGTGCTGTTACACAGCCTGGGTTGCACAAAGAGCCTGAATTTACAGCCAAGTGTTTTCTGCCTCCAGTTCCCATAATTCTCCACTCTTTATGCTTGCAAAGAAAGCTAAAGTCCTGTGGGAACTTGCTCCAGGCTACCTCAGTCAGCAGCTGTTTCATGAAACCTCTGCAGACTTCCAGATTTGTGCAGGTTTCCCCTGGAATCCACAAATCAACAATCCCTTCCAAGGCAAGGAAAAGGAAAAGGTTCCAGAGACACACAATGGGTTTTATTTTGCCCAGGACAACCTGCATATTTTTATCCAATTAATGTGGTTCACCAACCTAGCACTTCACTGTGCTCTTTGGATTTAAATCAACAGCTGTCTCATGCGCTGGAAAGGTTGGTAAGAAACACGCTGGCCTAAGAAAGGTTTCTGTTTATTCCTGAAGTGCCTTAGAAATAAAACATTGTACAAAATGTGACACTTTTAAAAAAATAAAACAAGTATTGCTATATCACTTAGCATGAATAATGTTACTCATGTAATGGAGCAACAATCAAGAAAGGAAAAGGCTTTGGAAAACCAGAAGAGGAACCCCAAATTCATATCTGCACACACTTCAGCTGGCATTCCAAGATACTCCACAAGTAACATCCATGGAGCAGCTCCATATGGAGTCCACATGAAGATGAATTGTGTATCAGTATTATAAGGAGCCCTGACAAACCTGCTGGAGGAGTGATGACTTGCATTCTACTACCGCTGATGTGCTGATCAAAAATAAACTGCTGACAGCACTTAATAAAGCAGACCATTCTTACAGCATTCAGAAAATAATCCCTTGCAGATTTTCTTAATCCCTTCCCTTGCTCCTGCAGCCAGAACTCCATTTTGGCTGTGGATTGAGAAGTGTGTTGTTTAAACTCCACTGGCTCCAACACACTGCCTGCCTGTAGGTAATTCTCTCTTCAGGACCTGCCCACATACTCCAGTAAATAGAAGTGCTCCAGCTTGCAGCTCTCTGCTACATTTTACCAAAGGAAATTGAAGCAAATATTTTAACTTTGATATAAAATCAGATGAAAAATTTCCACTGATAATATTTCCATAAACATTTTATGTAACAAATCAATAGCTATCTTTAAATAAATCAAGTTTGCTGTTGTTAATATCTATATACATTATAAATACATACACACACAATTAAAACCCTGACATGGTAGAGTCTTGTGTCTGCCTGAAAGATATCAGAAAGAAGGTTTTGAGAACCAAAATCTTCTCTGATCCATGATTCAGCACCTCAGGCGAGTTTGGAAACATCTTCATACTGGATATCTTCGACTCTGCGTCCTTTTAAAGGTCCCTGGAGAATGACAAAGGAAAAAAAATAACATCACAACATAAAATTGTTTGTTTCTTCAATTACCATCAGGGACTTTATAGTAGGAAGGATAAAGGAGATTTGTTCATGACACAATGTTTCCTGTTTCATTATTTACAACCTGACCAGAGAATGTGACAAAGCATCAACACTGTTTCAGAAATCCTTTCACTTTCAGGATGCTTTTAGTACCAAAGTTCCTCCTGTCATCTCCTGTGCACCTGCATAGTCTCTTCCCACATTCTCCAGAATCCAGTCAGGGCTGGGTTTCTGCAGCCCTTCTTTGAATGGAATCTAAGAGGGTCTCCCTCTTGTAAGCCGTGTTTAAGAAGTTTGACTTTCAGCCAATATCCTCTGTGCTTTATCAAAGAGTTTGAAGATCGGTTTTGTAGAGGAGAACAAGGAAAGGGCCACACAGACATGGTGACATGGACTGATTGTTAACCATAACTGTTAACCATAAATGAGACAACAAATAACCACATAAAGGCCCACATTCAGACTGGAAAAGGCAGGAGAAAATTCACATCCTTGCATATTTTACATTTTTTACCTTCTGACAAAACAGTACAACGACAGCCATGTTCAAAATGAAACACACAAAATATTTTCCAAGTCTCTTTCAAGTTCAAAACTTGCTAAATTCAGCACCCTGGCATCCTTTTGAAGGCAAACAGTGGAGAATTAGTCCGTGATGGGGAATATGTGTTTCCTACTGGTTGGGAACAGGTGGGGGGTGTCCACAGAATTTTGCACACCACAAATCCCACCTGTAAGGCAGGATTAAGGATCACATGGTGGTGAAAGCTATCCATGTACGGATGGAAAGCTCTCTGCAAACAAGAGCTTGCACTGTTTGATACTTACAGAGTCAATGGTTATTGTCACTGAGAACCTCTTCTCATTGATGGATTCCAAGATGCCTTCATTTCCCCTGTACCCACCATTCAACACCATCACTTTCTTGCCTGAAAAAAACCAGGAAAAGAGTTACACAACAGGGTTCCAAACTTCTGTTAAAATGTTTGCCCTCATCTTTCTTATAACCCCTTTTAAGTAATTGAAGGTGCCCTAAGGTCTTCACAGCACCATCCCTTTTCCAAGTTAAACAACTTCAACTCTCTCAGCCTGTTTTCTCAGGAGAGGTTGTGGTACCCTCAAGTGGATGAATTATAGTTTACAAGAACTGAAGTATAAGTTTTGCAGTGGCAGAAGCTGAAAACACAACAAAACAGCTGTACCTGGTGCTGGTATTACAGTTTCTAGATGTGTCTGATCAAGCTTCAGTTTGTCCCCAGAGTCAATCACCTTCACAACTGCTGTGTATTTGTCAATCACTTCCTGTTGTCAAAGGCAGAGGCCAATCAGAAAAACCAAACATTTTTCTCTAAATTTACATTTCTAAGTTAACAAACTTTGGCATTGTGGCTCTGCAATTCTACATTTTCAAAAGCAGCAAAATGCAAGGGCTCCAGCCTGGAGATTCTGTGTGCAATTGAGATCCTGCAGCTTAAGTATCAGCACAGAGCTGACTAGTCTCAGATTAAAATCCAGCTGTACTGCTCTTGGTCACATCCCATGGACACAGTGACTGTTCTCCAAGATGGATGTGTTAATAGGGACAAACTACACAGGACGAAATTGTGCTTAAGAAAGGATCACTGAATAGATGACATTAAACCAATTCAGAGGTTCACTCCCTGCCCCGAATAGATCCCAATACAGGTGAGGTGACATTTCAGCCCCCAACAACGTTGTCTTAAGGCAGAACAACCTGCACAATGAAACAAATCTTCGTAAGTCACCTAATTCCAGAAGAGCCAAACCAATGCCACATGTTCCCCACGGCCCACCTTACCTTAACAACTGCCTTCTTCTTGTGGTACTTCTCTCCAAGCTTTTTTGTTACAATTTTTACAATGATTTCCTGGAAGATTTGAAAGGAGAGAAAAAATAAAGTGCCAAAACGTGCAAACATCTCTGCAATCTAAATTAATAGTGCAGGAAGCAATAATAGTAAAGATGTGGCTTTCAGGAATTTGTGTATATTGTCAAACTATTGGCTCAAAGTAGCATCTCTCAAGACTTTTTTGGTTTCTTTGACAAATACAGTTACACTTGAATTCACAACTTAATGTGACAGCCCACAAAGGGTCAAGAGCAGGAAAGGGAAAATAAGTGTGAATTAAGTTGGAATCTGCTTTTGGATCTTTATACCTATCAACAGTGTGTTTAGAAATGCAGGATTTGTTATATTTAGAATAATAATAATAATAATAATAATAATAATAATAGTTTTTAAGTCACTTACAGGCTGTAACCAGTAGTCTCTTCGAGATGTTCTTTTCTTCTCCTCTTCAAGCTACAGAACAACAAATAATCACCATTTACTTCCTTCTTCCACTGAAGCTTTCCCATGCCTTTGAAAAGCTGAACCAATTCTCCAGCCCCATGTCACGTGGGGAACAAAAAATCCCAAAACCCTAAATAAGGGTAAGTCAGCAGGGTCTTGCCTCATAAAAATCAATTTGCTGAAACCAGGAACTCATGATAAAATGATGGTGATTTGTATTTTTTTTTGGCAAGTGTTTCTAGGGCTTTTCTTCTCTTGCAAAATTTGTATTCCTTTACTTCCAACACCTCAGTCATCTGGGGAATAGGTAGAGTTGAGCAGCCCAATTTATGAGGAAATGAAACCAGTTTTATGGGGAAATGAAATTATTTTGCCTGGTAGGATGTGAAAGTTGGAATTCCACATGAACTGGAAGTCTGAGGTCGCTTCAAAGGCATGCCTTGGTGAAGTGGGCACTGTCACAAGCACAGGGGCACATAGGAACAGATCCTGTATGATTATTACCTCCATGATCTCATCCAGTGCAGATTTCTTCTTTTTCTCTTTGGGCTGACCAGAGCTATGAGCAGTTTCTTTTCTTTTAACTGCTCCCTCCACCATTGTCAGTGCATTCTGCCCAAGGACACTGCTGGGAGAGTAAGATGGTGTTTTCACAGCAGATCTTACTTTTTTTTTCCTCTACCAAGATGTGTCTGGAGAACTGGCTGTACAAAAAGACCTACTGCTCTCCTTAACTTCAGTTGTCCCAGTCCCCTTCCAGACCTTGCACACCTCCTCCTCTACAACTGATCTCCTTGGGGTGCAAACTCCATGTCTGCTGAGGGTCACTGCTGGCAGAATGGACAGCAGAATGGACACATCCCAATGACCAGTTCACCACTGCACAAGCAAAGAGCTGATCAAGGACTTGAGTTCAATGAAGAAGACAAAAGCTGGTATGCAAATAAGGTTTTCAAATTTGAAAGGACAAATTTTAGAGAAGCCACCTGGACAGGAACTCTCATATGTGGCAGATATCTAGAATTCCTTCCAGACAGAGGTTGAGCCTCTTTGGCAATGGGGGGGAAACACCTGGGAATCTGTAGAAAAGAGCTCCATGCCCAGAAAACAAATGCCACCTTCACAAACATATTCAAAATAGGCAAACAGACTAAGAATTGTGAAAGAAAAGAGCAATCAGCACAAAAGGCTGCAACTCAGGGATGAGGGGACATCTAGGTAAAGTGAGAACTGCCCATGGGCAGCTTCACTACAGCCAGTTTTATAACAGACATTTGAACACAGTAAAAAAACTGAGGTATCGTTTCAAACCAAAAGATGAAGGCAGCTGCTCTGAGGTGAACAGTGATGCAATTATTAATATGACCTTAGGACAAATTGCATGTTCTGTCTGGGATGAGGATGTTGGATATACTCCCACAGGGAAGATATCCCATGGGAATGAAGATACAGAAATTGCAATAGAAGCAACTGTGAGAGAAAAATTGTATTTCAGAGGAACCCTGAATAATCACAGCAGAGTTTGAGAAGAAATAGCACAATAATTCACAAATCAAATAGCAAGTACTAAAAATAACATCTCATAAAGGGTAACATACTATTAAAACATAACAAATGCAGTGCCTACATTTAAGAAGACAAGCTGTGAAGTTACTTCACTACCATTTCAAAGTTTACAGATAAGTATTTCTCATATGCTGTGAAGAAATTAGACTACTTGATATATGATCTCACATTTGGCCCAATTTTGGCAAGGACCTGAATTATTACTCACTGGAACTATTCAAGTGAAAGTCTGAATTAAGTTTCAGATTCATCTTAAGCACAACTTGATGCTTAGGGATAATTTAAAAGTTTTCCTCAAAGCCTGAAATCTGTATCTATTATTGCAAAGGACTGCTTTACTGTCTCATTTTCTGCCTGGCATATATCCCATCAGATACCTTATCTAAGAGCTGAGTGTGATGAAGGGAAAGCTTTCTTTTTACCTGCAATACATTTAATTACAATATTGCCTCATATGAGAAGATGCACTGCTCATCAAACAGTCCCACAGACTGCTATAAATCAGCATGATTTGCATTATTTGACCCCTTTTGTCCTGCATTGCTTGTGGTGACACAATGACAATTAAATTCCAGAGCTCTACAAAGATTTATTTCAGGCAGATTTAGGTGCTTAAACGATGACCAGAGAAAGTATTGTCTCAAATTAGACAAGGCAATCAAACCTTTTAGGAACCAATATTAACAAGTCACAAATATCCATTCATAGAAGGCAGCTGGGACTAGATGGCATCACTTCAAATGCTTTGGCTGGATCCCTTTCCCACCCTCCATGGAGGAACCTGTAACTTTATGGGCATCTGCCAAGAAGCACAGTGAATTCAAGAAGGCTCCTCACAGCTCACATTTAAGATACACTCACTAATCCATTATAAATACAAAACGAACCATGAAGTTACCTAGTAGCCCCTTCTGAATAACAAGAGAGGATGAGAGATTAGACTGCAAATCTTTCAGAACAAGACATATCTTCCTGCCCATACAACTATCATTGTTATGGAAGTGCTCTGTAAAAGTAAGGGTTGGCCTTAAATTCTTTTCTCACCTTGTTTTAGAAGATGCTGTGACTGAAGTACTTGCTCCTTTGTTTAAATTAAACGTAACTAAAAAATAAAGAGACATTACTCTATTTCTATCTTTAAAAATAACTGCATCGAAGGATGTTAACAGTTTTTAAAATCTGCAAATAGAAAAAAAATCATAAATTTGAAAGTATTTACTATTCTATGTTTTGGTTCAGCTTTTAAAATAAATTAAAATTTGTAATACAGAATACTCAGCATTTCCATATTCCAGTGCTCTTTATAACTGATCTCAAAGCACTTTATGAAGCACAAAGCAGGATTCAATGCTCATTTCATTTGAATCACAAAATCAGTTCCAGTAAGTTCTAGAAAATTACATCCATCAAAATCTGGTTACCTTTTTCTTCCTCATTTTCCCTGTTCAGTTCAGTATAGACTGGCATTTCCTGCCAAAAAACACAAGGCACATTTAAAGAATCAAACAGAAAACTGAGTCAAGATATCATTTTTTGGCCATCATTGATTAGCTCAGTTTTACAGACTACTGTAAGATTATTATCAGTAACTGTAATATTCAACCTGGCTTGATTCATAAAAGATTAAAATTGAAAACATCATCTCATTACAGGCTCCTGTACAAAATTCTCCAACTAACACTCTGTACAGAGATGCTGCCTAAACTTGCTCAATTCCAGCATAAAAGGCAAGTGGCCTTGCTGCAGTAGTTTACTCCATCTGAACCAGCATGATCTGACTGGTTTCTGGACAGACTGATAACTCAAAGAAGGAAATTCTGGTATCTTTCCAATTTTTTAGCACCAAAGGCTCAGACCATTTAAATTTCAATTAGTTTTAAATTAAGAAGCAGGTAATTGTTTACAACAGCATTTAAACATACCTATCAATACCCAGGATCAAATGAGAGATTCCAGCCCCAGGCAACAACGTGTATGGGGGTCATGGAATGATGCCAAATAAACAGATCCCAAATAACCACACCAGCACCACCAAAATAGAACTTTTGGCTACATGGATTTGATTGCGCCAGATCCCCCCGGTTATTTATCTCAGCCACGTCAGTGTAGAAGGTACATGTTATCTGCAGCCCTAGAAGTTGTGAAATACCATAAATGAAGACACGTGATGCTGGTTACTGGATTGTTTACTCTCCCTTCCTAAATTCAAAAGTGATTTTTAAACCACTAATTACTTGAAGAGCAAGTAATTATAACTTCCTTAGTACTAATGCAAGCTGGGTACAACGTAACTCCAAGTTAGGAAGCAAAGGAAATACCAGTGCAAGAATTTCAGCAGCATCAGATTCCTCACTGACTTAACCACAGGGAGTTTTGAGCTGAAGCTTCACACACAGTGCAATTTTCCTCACCAGTTCTTTCCCCTCCAAACCTCTTCTAACTTGTTGTTCAATAAATTTAGCAGTCTTTTCTTCATCATCAAGGTCCTGTTTCTTCTTCCTCTCTTGTTCTTGCTGCCTGCGAATGGTCTCTGGGTCCCTGTCGATGTACTGAATGTACCAGCCCTTTGGAGTCTCATCAACCTTGCAAAGACCTAAAAAGCCAAGACAAAGTAAGATCAATACTAACAATATCAAGATCATTTTCAGTCCATGTTCACTGTAGCGATGCAGATACTTTACCAGAGACAACACACCCCTTACTGGGCTGCTAAAACTGACTTTGAATTATCTACTGTGTGTTTCTGCCCTCAGCTAGCCAGATCTATTTGGACATAGGCCAGTGTATGTCACAAAGTGCATGAAGTGTTTTACAATACTTTCCTTATTGAAGAAAATGTTTCCTTCCCACTGTTTTAACAAGGAAGGAGACAGAAATCGAACATATATAAATGAAACACACTCACAGCATCATACTAAAGGAAATATTCCAGTGTTGTGCTATTGTTACTGACTCTGGCTAGAGTGACTTTCCAAACACTCTGTGACTGGTGGATGTATCCTGCAGAACAGGGGCACTCAGAGCCAAAGTAAACTTTCTGTTACACCAAGTGCCATTTAATCTCTCTTCCTCCCACTGAACACAGAACTGCAGTTCTCCAGCTTTAACCCTTCCACCAGGCAAGGAATGAAAATGACTGCTTGCTTATTGACTCTTCAAATGTGGAAATATTCTGTAGTCTTAAGGGATGTCCTAGTTTTTCACTTTTAAATGGCAACTGTTGGAAGCTGATTTAGAACTTAGCAATGCATCCAGTAAATACAGACCAGCAGATGAAACAAGGAAAGGTTCACAACTGATGTGCTTATCCCAGACTTCTGACATTTTTCATAAGCAAACTCCTAATGGTTAGCACAGAAATATGTTTGGAAATCTTTTCATGTATACACAGGAGGGAAGGGGAAGAAAGAAAAAGAACTAATACAACTATTTACTAAACAATTATCACAAATTCAATTACCCAGTAATTTTAAGACTTCCCAACCCTGAGCAGGCACACTCACCTTCCCTCCCCAGCCATTTTGTAAAATCAGTCAGTGTCTCCCATTGTGTGGCATTCATGTGGATGTGTTCTCGATGGCTGATGTATTCATTGTACACAATATTATTGTGAACTCTCTTTGTTCCTAAAATACAGAATTATTATTATTATTACTACTACTATTATTATTATTATGTATCTTGCACTGAACCAATAAAATACACTAAAAACAAACAAACAAACAGCAAAATATTTACCAAAACGCCTCCTGAGCAATTCTAGGAAATCATTTCGGAATTCCCTTAAGGAACAAAAAAGAAGGATTTTTAGTAAAACTTTAACAACTAGAAAGCAATTTTCTGTTGTCATTAACAATTAAACATCTGCAGGGCAAGCCTGATTATTCTTTTGAGCTGAGCATGATAATATTCAGATCCATTTCCCTTTTTCAGTAGAGCAACATTAAATGCAGGATGAAACACAATATGATACATGCACACACTTTAAATTTCCAAGAGAGTAACAGCCTCTCAAAGGGATAAAATGGAGCAAAGGAATCTCAACACTTCCCACTAATTGCTGGTGTTTCGTTACCAGGTGTCTTCCCAGGCTGACTGACACAGAGCACAGGGCAGGACAAAGGGCAGAAAGGGTGGATAGGGCACATGGATCACTCATCTCCCTGCTAATTTCAGGGCTGGAACATAAAGCCTCACTTCAGACTTGTGCTGAGGACAGCTCCAGTCATCCCAGCTGTCATGTAGGCCAGCTGGACAAAGGCCTGAGAGAAGCTGGGGGATGTCAGTCCCTCCCCTGACTCATTCTCTCTCTGTTATGGCTCTTTCAGCTCACATGTGTGTGGCAGTCACTCAGCTGGGGCAAGAAGGTGATATATTTGTAACACAGAGCAACTTTAAACAAGATTAAGACATGAGACAAAATGAGTCAAATTTGACTAAAATAACTTACTCAGAGAAGTAATCCATGAATTGCTGAGGATTTTCAGAAGCCAGCAGTAACTGCCTCTGGTGGGACTCAGACATGCAGTGACACTTGAAGCCATTCTATAAAGCAAAAATAAATACTTTGCTTGTCCTCGTATCAATCTGCAACACTCACAGCTGAAGAGAGTATTAAAAATAATGGCTTATGAATGAAATTTCTTGGAGGCTTCACAGAAAACACCTTAACTCAGCCTCAGCCTAGGATGGGGTGGTTGCTCCCGACCAGGCAAAACAAAATCAAAACTCCTCCAAGGCCTAGAACCTCCAGACAATGCAAGGAGGGTTATGAGGTGGGATATTCCACCAGCCCCCTTCATTCCCTGTGGAATGACATCAGATATTTGGCCACATCCTTTATTTTTTTTCTTAATATATGGGTCTTTCAGCACAATATGATTAAATCTAGAGTAAATGTAATTCCATGGGAGTCTTCCCCACTGCTTAAAAAAAGATGTAGTTGTAAACCAGTGACTTTCTTTTTGCCTGTAGGGAAAAGAATAGGATTTGAGATTCTTGGATAAAAGGGAGAGGGGCACAGCTGAAGAATGGTAAGAATTAAACACCCACAGGACGCTCTCCTTCCCTAAGGCATATCAAAGAGGTTATTCATGGAGAATGGAAAACTAAAATAGCATCCTCAAAGATGGATCAGGGCCAACATGCTTTCTCCGAAGTGGATGAGGATTTCCCCACTGGGGGATTGGAAATCCCAATAGGATCATTCCACTCATAGCAACTGAGAACCCTCTATGTGCCACCAATCTGCCCCTAAGGGGACGGTGGTCTATACAAGAGCAACTGGAAACAGCCCCTAAACAACATCAGCGCTCCCCTAAAGAGCATCAGGGCTCCCCATACTCCTGGAAGGGGAGGCCAGGATGCTCCCTAGAAGGATCACACCTCACACATGGAATCAGAGCCCCCACAGGGTGACCGGTGATGTTCCCAAAGGGAACCAGAGCCAGCCCCGAACCCCCCACACGGGGACTGGGGAACCCACGCAAAGGATATGACACCCAATGTTCCCTGAGGGAACTGAAGCCCCCACAAGAGGATCAGGAACTCCTACAAGGACGATCGCAGCCCCCACAGTGTCCGTCTCAATAGCTGGGGACACTTATAAGAGAGATTAATAGGACAAAGAACAATGGCTTTAAAACGACAAGGAGTCGGGTTAGATTAGATATTGGGAAGAAATTCTTGGCTGTGAGGGTGCTGAGGCCCTGACACAGGGTGCCCAGAGAAGCTGTGGCTGCCCCTGGATCCCTGGAAGTGTCCAAGACCATGTTCGACGGGGCTTGGAGCAAACCGGGATGGTGGAAGGTGTCCCTGCCCATGACAGGGAGTTGGAAAGGGGTGGTCTTTAAGGAACTCCCAACCCAAACCGTCCTGTGATTCCATGAGATCGGAACTATCACAGGAGCTGATCCCAACCAAGGGGACTTGACCCCGCGAGAACCTCCCCCCTCAGCGGGACTGGGGGTCCTCAGACGGAGACCGGAGCCACCCGAAGCACCGGGGACCCCTCCCCAGAGCACCCCCAGTTACCTCATCGCGGCACTGCTTCTGGCACATCTGGCAGTACCAACGCAGCTTCTGCAGCCCCTTGGACTTGATGCGGTTGGCAATCGCCTTGGGGCTGAGGAAATCCGACTTCCCCATGACGCCGGTCCCGTCCCAATCCCGCTGCCGACCCGGTGCCGGTCCCGCCCCCTCCGGAAATGGCGGCGGCGCCCTGGAAGCGGATCCCGGCGGGGCGGCGCAGGCGCGGTGCGGGCGCGCTGACCTTCAGCGGGGCTGTGGTGGAGGCGCCGCCATGTTCGCCCGGGGCGCCGCGGTCGCGCTGGTCCAGCCGCAATGGTACCAGCACGGGCTGGGATGGGCGTTGTGGGGACGGGGGGACGCGTCCCCATGGCCGGGGCGATTCTGCGGCGTGAGGGGGGGATGGCGTCCTTCGGCCGTGCGGCGCCCCGGGGTGGCGGGGTCGCGGCCCCGGATGGCCCGTGAGGGGCTGTGGGCTCTGAGGGGTGGTGGCGGCGCGGCGACCGGGAGATGAGGGCAGCGAGGACCCGCAGGGATGGATGGTCCTTCCGCAGTGGGTGGGAGCGCTCGGCCGGGGTGGGTGAATGGGACAGGCAAGGGTTAAAAGACAAGTTTGTACATGGCAGGAGACCTGCTTTGGACGGGAAATGGTGTGACCTCCTCTGCTTCGTTTTAATGTTTTTTAGAAACTAATTGCATTATATGAAGCTGTGCTTAAAATTATTATTTTTTTATTTCTAATTTGCCCTTCTAATGCCCTCGTTTGCTCCGTGCCATTACCCAGGGAGGTGGATAATACATTAAATCTCCCTCTGTACTCGGCACTGCCGAGGCACCGCCTCGAGTCCTGTGGCCAGTTCGGGGACCCTCAATTGAGGAGGGGCATTGAGGTGCTGGAGCGAGTCCGGAGAAGGGCAGTGGAACTGGGGAAGGATTTAGAGCCCAAGTCCTCTGAAGATCAGCTGTGAGAGTTCACCCTGGAGAAAAGGAGGCTCGGGGGTGACCTTATCACTCTACAGCTCCCTGACAGGACAGTGCAGTCAGGTGGGAGTTGGCCTCTTCTGCCAGACAGCCACAAGGACATGGGTTTAGGTTGGACATTAGGAGCAATTTCTTCACAGAAAGCTCTATCAGACATTGGAATGGGCTGCCCAGGGAGGTGGTGGAGTCACCGTCCCTGGAGGTGTCTAAAGAAGGGCTGGATGTGGCCCTCAGTGCCGTGGTTTAGTTGATAAGGTGGTGTTCAGATAAGGTTGGACTTGATGATCTCAGAGGTCTTTTCCAACCTAGCTGGTTCTGTGAAATTATATAGATGAAGGAAGGATGAAGGTGTGCATATAAGCCACAGGTCAGAGTGGCTTGTCTCTGCCACAGATGTTTTTTAAGAAACAGAAAATCTTGAATTTTCATTGTTCTGAAAGGGACTTGCCCATGGCAGGTGTTGGTTTGCTGGAGAGCTAGTGAATTATCCTAATTCATCCTACATTCTTTTTCAGGGGCCAAGTCAGGAATATGGCAACGCTAAAAGACAGTAAGTAAAGGTTTTGTTTGCTTTTGAGTGAGGAAAAACATTGCAGGAAAACCATATGTTAAAGTATAATTCTGCTTAACCTCTGTTGGGTAAAATGATTGTGATACATAACAATGATATATAGGTCTGCAGTCCTAATTACATTGAACAAGTGTCCTTCAGAAGGGGAATTGCTTGAAGGGGTTTCGGCACTACTTTAGATGACATTTCATAGTTTTACTCAAAAACATTTGAAAAATAGCTTTATCATATGTGCTAAACCAGATTTTTGCTCACCTCTAAGAACTAATTTAGTTTCTCTTATATTTATTTCCTTGTGCTTTTATGCAGCATATTGGGGGGAGAAAGGGTTGATTGAATAGGTCTAGTTTGATAATGCTTCCTTAAGCCATTCCTCGTAGTTCTTATATAGGGATATTGCCTTGGAATTGTGGTTCTATGGGATACCTGTTTTGGTTACTTTTTCATTAGTGTTTTTATAAATGTCATTTTACCTCAGTCTAAACAGAGGAGGAAATTCATTCTGTCTTCCCCCTATGGAGACTTTTCTTGTTTGTTTGTTTCCTCTGCTTGTTGTCTGTGAAAGGTTACATTGTACCTCAAATGATATATGGTGAAACAGGTAGATGTGGAGGCAAAGAGAATAGTAAATAGACTCCATGTTGGGATAAATATTAAATGAATGCTATGTCTGAAGGAAATAGCATCTCTGTTGTAAAGATGAATTTGTGTTAGCCACATTTTTACTGCTTTTTTACAGTAAATACCAAGGTCTTTCATGAGGTTTACTTCTGCACTGTTTATTTATTTTTCTTCTTTGAGGAACATGGCAAAATATTTTTGGATGGCTCTTGCTGGCATTTTGTTGATTGGGTTGGGGTCTTTATGCCCAGTACAGTCCGTGACCTTCAACTCTTAACCTTGCAGTCACCAGGCGTTTGAAGTCCATCAAGAACATCCAGAAGATCACCAAGTCCATGAAGATGGTTTCTGCAGCCAAATACGCAAGAGCTGAGAGGGAGCTGAAGCCTGCGAGGATCTATGGAATAGGGGCTCTGTGTGAGAGAAATTTCTTGCACTTTGTCATGTGGGAGTAGAAGAGGAAGTTTTTACAGTGGTGATGAAATGCTGAGGCTTTTTAACCTTCCAATAGTCTATTTCCAAAAGAATTTGCACAGTGAACTTCACTGAGTGTTATCTGATCAGAGCTGTGGCTGGCTTTGAATTGTTTGAATCTGATCTGTGTCTGTGCAAACTTGGAACAATTGTGAGGGAGATAAAATTAATCCAGCTGTGGTCATAAGCTCCGAATAATTCTGGAGTAGTTTTCGTGACTTACTTGTTTCTTGGCACCCTTGAAAAACTTAACTGTCTCTTGTTGTTTTTTTTTTCAGCTCTCTATGAGAAAGCAGAAATTAAGGCACCTGAGGACAAGAAGAAGCACCTCCTTATTGGTGTGTCCTCTGACCGAGGCCTGTGTGGTGCTATCCATACATCCATTGCTAAAACCTTGAAGAACGAGATTACCAACCTCTCAAATGCAGGGAAAGAAGTTATGGTGGTTGGAGTAGGTGACAAGATCAGAGGCCTGCTTCAAAGGTAAAAAGGATAGGGCCCAAAACTCACACCCCAAAAGGGTTTAGTTTGGACTTCAGTTTGTTTTCTGTGGTGGAAATTTCAAGGCTGCTTAGAAGATTGTGTGGCATTGGTAGGAAATTGCATTTAAGAGAACTGTACTAAATTCAAGTTCCTAAGTTCCTGTAAAAAAAAAAATTGCAGATATTCTAAAAGTGGTTTTGTTTATCTCACAATTTGGGAAATTGCTGCACAGCACTATTGTATTCTTGGAATAAAAAGTCTGAAAAAAACCCAAAAGTCTGAAAGCTGGCAACTGGATCTGTTGCAAGTGTGTGCATTGTGAAGCTATTGTAATTTAACTAGAGGCAAATTTCTTTCAGACCCTAATTCAATAAAATGTTTAGTTCTGAATGCTCTTAAAGTACTGTGAGTTACTTCTAGTGAGTCAGTCTTGCTGCCTCATTGTTGTACTGTAGATCATCCACTTGGTTCTAACACAGGTTTGTTGTTGCTGCAGGACACATGGCAACTATTTCCTGCTGACATTCAAAGAGGTGGGACGGAGACCTCCAAGCTTTGGAGATGCTTCAGTCATTGCTTTAGAGCTGTTAAACTCTGGGTATGAATTTGATGAAGGTTCTGTCATCTACAATCGGTTCAGGTAAGGTTGAACTGAAACTTCACTGGAAAAATATTTGGTAGAATGTTTCAAAGAGCATATTGGCCCAATGAAGTTTTATGAAAACTAAGTGTGATTTGGCATGTTCACATTACTTCTTGATCTTGTTGTGTGTGAGGAACTTCTGGGTTGTTTTTCTTGTGGCTGTGTTTGGAACTCCCTTTTGACTTGTGAGTGCTGTTGTATTTATAGTTAAAACATCATTATATCCACATGGTATCCAAGATCTTTTCATCAGGGTTATCACAAAACTTTGTGGCATTAGAAAGCCAGAAGTTATCTATTCTAATTTGATTTTAACCATTCAGTTTAGAGTTAGTTGAACTGAAGAGCCTGTTTTGCTGTCTTTGTACAGGTCTGTCATCTCTTACAAGACCGATGAAAAGCCAATCTTCTCCTTTGAAACTGTGGCTGGCTCTGGTAAGTAGGGAGCTAGAAACCACCAGTTACATGCATTGGTAAATCACAGGAAAAGTACTCTGAAAATGGGAATATGGTATTAAAACATCTTATTATGGTGCTTGTATCATAAGTTTAACAGATGGTTTTATCTTGGCCAAGATCAGTCTAAGGCTGACTTACAAAGGTGCTGCAGGGCAAGGAGGTTAAAAGGAAAGGTGGTGCTAATTCTGGTTTGAGATTCTGTCTCAAGCAAGAATTGTGCATATATAAACTCTGTCAGTTCCATTATTTCCAGCATGAACAACCCAAGTAGTGAGTGACTTTGCACTGCTCACTAAAAATACTCCAGAATGTTTCTGCATCATTGTGTGAGAAGATTAAACATCATATGGCAATAATACTTTTTTTTTTGTAAGAACTTGACTTTCCTAATGTTAAATTGAAACAAAACACATAAAATATCTAACAAAATTATTACTAACAGAGAGATTCTGAAGGTACACATAATATATGGAGAAAACCCCTCTGTGCCACTTTAAGTATTGAAACAGCCCAGCCTAGTAGTCTTCTCCATGTCACTGTGTTTTGCTGGAAGTAGTAAATCTTAGGTGTCTCTAAGTCTGCTCTTTCATGTTTTGCAGAAAGCCTAAGTATCTATGATGATATTGATGCCGATGTGCTGAGAAACTACCAGGAGTTCACACTAGCAAACATTCTGTACTACTCCCTGAAAGAATCCACCACGAGTGAGCAGAGTGCCAGGATGACTGCCATGGACAACGCCAGCAAGAATGCTTGTAAGCTACTCCCTGGGTTTTCCAGGACTTCAGTTGTCCAGCAGGAAAGTGCTGACCTCCCTTTGTGTAATTCTGTGCTTCACAAATCAGCTGNTGGGTTTTCCAGGACTTCAGTTGTTCAGCAGGAAAGTGCTGAAATTTGCTTCACAAATCAGCTATTTCCTCTCTTAATTCCATTTTGAGTTGGTTTTTTTTGAGGCAATTCAATAGAGATTCTATTTCAAACGTGAACTGTGTTTAGTCCCTGGAAAGAGGGACTGTCAAGAAACAAGCCTAGGACTGGAAGTGAGATAATAGATTATTGAAAAGGCATATGAAATACTAAACTAATCTTGTAATGTCTAGATATTCTGTATGCTCCTCTCATGTGGCTGCTCTGAGGATTTCCTGAACTTTTATAAATCTGTACCTACTTGTTCACCAAATAAAATTAGTGCAGCACAATTTAAAGGCGGGGAAACTTGAACAGTAGTTAAATATCACCTGTCATGGAGTAAGTAGAGAATATATGAGTATTCCTTGGAAGGATACTGGTGATTGTGTGAAGCTGGTGTGATGTTTAGTTGGGCTGCCTGGAAGGGTAGGCATGGCTCTGATGACCAGCTTGAGAGAAAGAGGTGATACCTTCTGTGTTTAAAAATAATTGAGAAAAAACAAATTCAGAAAAATCTGTCTCCTTTTGCCACAACTTGAAGGAAATAACAATGTAGTTAATTGACAGTGAAATCTAATTTCAAAGCAAATGCTGCATGCTTCTGTTATGTTACAATAAGCTATGTCATACCTGGTATTTATAAGTCTGCCAGCTGTTCTGCAGATGTTTAACTGACAAGCCGAATTCTCAGGTTTCTAGACTGTCTACTGGTAGTATTACCTGTAGGGAAAAAATGTTAGGTGCACTAAGCCTCTTGATTTTTGCAGTGGTTTACAAGACACTTGGATATTCTGACCATACAGTTTCTCTTTACCTGTATTTACACACTCAGTTTAAACTCCAATCTTACCTTTTTCCAGCTGAGATGATTGACAAGTTGACCTTGACGTTCAACCGCACCCGTCAAGCCGTCATCACCAAGGAGCTTATTGAGATCATCTCTGGTGCTGCTGCTCTGTGAGTATTTGTATGAACATACAGTCAGAGCTGTTGCAGTCATGAGCTGCTTGTGTGCCAGGGTAATGGGCAAAGTTTGGGATTGTGGGCCCTAAAACCAGAGGGCAGGCAGTCCATGGCATGGCTCCCAAGCTTTTCATCTTGTGCAGTTCTACTAACCAGACCGAAGTTTGGCAGTTCTTTCTGACCAGATACAGTTAAAAAGCTGGTAAAATAGATCTTCAGCCTCAACAAGTCCTTGCCTGGCTAGGCGAGGGTTTTTCTCCTTTTTGGCCTTTGGTGGATTTCCCTCCTCCTCCCTTTTACCTGGACATTTCCTATTTTTCCTGGTCAAATAGCCCAGTAGTGTTGAGTGGGAGAGAGCAAATGGGGTGACTGAAATGCTTTTGGATAAATCAAGTGTTCAAAAGCTAAGAGTTTGGGGGTGTGTTTACAAGGAGGGAATTTCCAGAATCTATTGTTATGGAATATGTATTTTGCTTGAAGTTCAGTATTTTGCTTGTTTGCCTGAGCCTGAAGTTTTGTGCAGGTGTGTGCTGCAGGTTACAAATGTGTGGGCTTAGACCACAATTTGTAACTGCATGTAGCTCATGTGTATTACTGTAACAGTTAAAAATTTGTGCTCTGTATGGAAATACATTTGTTCATATCCTGTGTATTTACAGAATACCTGGAATATGTATTTTATATTATTTTGGTGCTGTATTGTGCTCCTCACAATACATTTGTGGTTATAAATCTGTGCGGAGTTTTGCCTGAATTTGCATGAGTTGCTTCCTAACCTGCTTGTTTTGTTTTTTCTCATAATACCATAACCAGGGATTAATCGGAAAAAGCGGTTCAGCCAAATCCAAGAGGTAAAGTTATGTCATAGAAACTGGATTGTGTTTTAGAGTGAATTAACACAGAAAAGCTGAAGTCTTATGAGGAAATCAGAATTCGGTGGTCTTCGACAGACAGAAACTAATTCCTGAAGAGCTGTGAAATTGCCCATTTCTAGTTTTAATGCCTGAACAAAGAGTTATTAATTTTCAGTAATTTTAAGGAAAATATGTCCATTTATGGAGCATAAACCCCCATTAGATATAATTTTCTGTAGGGTTTTTTTCTGTATTATTGGATTCATTTGCAATTACTGTTTGCATTTTTGCATAGTTGCCCTGACTTAATGCAATGACTTAAAAATGTCTGTATGTAAGATGTACCTAAAGAGATTTCTGTAGCAAAATTAACATCTTCAAAATTTAAAATGCAAGGAAAAAATCAAAATTTAAAATGTAAGAAAAAAAGCAGATTTGATTAATAGTTTGGGGGGTGGTAAGGAATATTAATGAAGTATTCAAACTGGGGGAGATAACAGTTTAAAATAAATACATAAATAATTGAAAGGGTTTTAATTTGTTTAAATTTTCCTCACAGGTGAAGAGGAGCTCTTCTCAGCATATGTGGTTTATAAAGCCTGCCCGTGTCTCTGTTAACAAGACTGCTCTGTTATCTTGTGAAGAAGTGGAAAAGTCCCAGAATCTGTAAATTCTTACAATAAACAACCTCCATGAAACAGATCCTTTTGGTTGTCTGTGGAGCAAATGCTCTTGGAGTCTAAATATATGGGTTGGGCTTGGCATGCTTTGAGACTTTATTTTTTAAAAGACTGTGCTCTACATTTTTGATTTATTGGCCATGTGAAACATATAAGTGGATGTTTCTTTTGAAGACTGGAAGAGATTTTCTGACTTCATCCTGTCTTTGAAAGTGAAGTGACCTGCTTTGACAGGTATTGTATTGTGGGCTGAAAGAGGAGACTGGAATAACCTCTTCATCACACAATTGCAACACTGATCTCTCTTCTTTGAATTTTGTATTGCTACTATTTCCAGATGTTCACTTTTTAAAATTAACTGATCTGATGAGGTGAGTCACTACAGAGGTTATTTAGAATGCCCACTCTTTATAGCATGGTCAGTGTGTGTATAGAAATGTGTATGTCAGAGGGCTGGGTCATCTCTGCGGTGGAGATAGCCTGGGAGTTTTGTTCAGCCCAGAGAAGGTTCCAGGGAGACTTTCCAGCACCTGAAGGAGCTCCAGCTGGAAAAGGACTTTGGATAAGGGCATGGAGCAAGAGGACAAGGGGCAGTGGCTTTAAACTGACAGAGGGCAGGGTATTGGGTATTGGGAAGAAACTCTTTCCTGTGAGGGTGGTAAGGCCCTGGCATCCTTCTAAAGTTGCCCAGAGAAGCTCATACTGCTCCCGGTATGGAGCTGTGGGGGACACCACCCACAGGACCTTGAGCTGTTGACCAAACCAGGAGCTTCAGGACTTTGTTCTGGGTCCACATCCTGCTCTTCAGGCTGCAGATGTGAGATGTGAATGTGACTGATGCAACCGAAGTGCTAATTTACTAACTAATTAGGTTTTTATACTAGAGTTCTATTATTTACAGTTCTGTCCTTCATGCTCTGATTAGTGACATGCAACTACTGAGTAACAGTTTAGCTCTTGTGTATCTCCACAGCCACCTCTAAGAGCTCTGCTGCTCCTCCTAGCACATCCTACACCACTCAGTTACTGTAAATTTTGTTTCTAGATCATTTTTGCCACCCTAGTTCCATCCTTTCCCTACTTGTTTTTTGGGTTTTTTTCCCAATTAAAACAACTCACCCAGGAACACTTTTTCCTCATTGCTACCAATTTGTTATTCCCAAAGCTAACATTTTTATGGCCCAAGCAATCTTCACCTTAAATATCATTATTTACATCCCTGTCTGCTTACACGTGACCTTGCAAGTCCCCTTCAACTATTGGAAGGGGCTCCACATTCTCCCTGGAGCCTTCTTTCCTCCAGCTCATATTTGTGGACTCTGGACTCACTCCAGTACCTCCACGTTCTTCCTGGGTGTTGAGTACCCCAGAGCCGGATGCAGGACTCCAGCTGGGGTCAGAGGGCAGAGCAGAGGGGACGAATCACCTCCCTGGACCTGCTATCCAGTTATTTAATTAAGGGTCTTCATCCTGAAAGTTTTAATGCCAGGGTCCTGACAGTGAACACCTGATGGCTGCAGATGTGATCTGCCTGAGGAGATTTGATCCTGCAGTGAGGGGAAACACAGCAATGGCAAGTGCTGATATCTGCCTCCTCCATCCAGCTGGAAAGAAAAAAAGAGAAAAATTACCTTAGTGGGCAGCCTGTTCCAGTGCTCTGCCGCCTTCCAAGTAAGGAAGTTCTTCCTCATGATGAGGTGAAATTTCATGTTTTAGTTGGTGACCATTGCTCCTCATCTGTCACAGGACACCACTTAGAAGAGTCTGGCACCATCCTCTCAGCTATCTCTGAGATGTGTTGAGATATTTATATTTATATTTATTTAGAGATATGAGATTGTTTATAGAGATCATAGGCTCACGGGATGGCTTGGGTTATGGATCATCTTGTTCCACTCTCTGTGAGGGGCAGGGACACTTCACTATCCCAGGTTGCTCAGAGCCCCATCCAACTAGACTTTGAATATCGCCACGACTTTTGTGGTCAACCTGTGCCAGTGTTTCACCGCCCTCGCAGTGAAGTTCTTCCCCGTACCCCATCTGAAACTACTCTTAGTTTGAAGCCATTCCGTCTTGTCGTGTTCATTCCCGCCTTACACGCCCTTGTAAATAGTCTTGCCACATCCTTCCTGTAAGTTCCCTTCAGGCGCTGGGATATATTTAGCGATCCTGAGACACTGATATCGCTATATTTGTGTTATCTCGACCCCGGCGTGTCCCCGCGGCGCTGCGGGGCTCGGGGTCTCCGGGCGGCGTTTCCGCGCCCCGCCCCGCTCGATGCGCTCGGCGCTGGAGCGGCGCTGCCTGGCGGGGGCGGGGCGGCGCCAAGATGGCGGCGGCGGTGGCGGGCGGTGCGTGAGAGCTCCCGCGGCCCCCCGGCCCCGGCGGGATGTGCGAGACCTACTCCCGCTGGCTGCTGCGGGTGTCGGTGGCGCAGATCTGCCAGGCCCTCGGCTGGGACTCGGTGCAGGTCTCGGCCTGCGACCTCCTCACCGACGTGCTGCAGCGGTACCTGCAGGGGCTGGGCCGGGGCTGCCACCGCTACTGCGAGCTCTGTGAGTGCGGGCTGGGGCTGGGCCGGGGGGGATGCGGCTGGACACGGTTCTGGGAGGCCACTGTGAGTGGCCCTGCTTGAGCAGAGTCCGGACTGAGTGAGCTCTGTGAGCCCTGCCAGTCTCGGCCATCCCGCCAAGGAAGCAGCGCTGGGGGCTGCTGGGGCAGGGCAGGAGCACGGGGAGGTGGGATTTGGGCAGGGCAGGAGGGCACAAGGAAGTGATGTGGGGCAGTGCTGGGGTCTGGGGGTCCGGGCAGGAGAGCACGGGGAGGTGAGGTTTCTGTAGTGCTGAGGTCTGGGCGGCAGTGCAGGAGGGTACAGGGAGATGGCATTTCGGTAGTGCTGGGGTCTGGGGGACAGGGCAGGAGAGTACGGAGAGGTGGGTTTGGGAAGGGCAGGAGTCTGGGGGACAGGGCAGGAGAGTACGGAGAGGTGGGTTTGGGAAGGGCAGGAGTCTGGGGGACAGGGCAGGAGAGTACGGAGAGGTGGGTTTGGGAAGGGCAGGAGTCTGGGGGACAGGGCAGGAGAGTACGGAGAGGTGGGTTTGGGAAGGGCAGGAGTCTGGGGGACAGGGCAGGAGAGTACAGGGAGGTGGGTTTGGGCAGGGATTTGGGGGACAGGGCAGGAGGGTACAGGGAGGTGGGTTTGGGCAGGGATTTGGGGGACAGGGCAGGAGAGTACAGGGAGGTGGGTTTGGGCAGCCCTCGGGGCCCTGGGGAGGGGTTCTATGGGGGAAGGCTGTGGCGTATCAGTATGGAGGCGTGGGGATGGCAGCTGGAAGGTGCTTGTCAGGCAGTGCCAGGAGCCGGGGGTGCTTGGCAGGAAAGGGTCATGGAGATGTGGTCGTTTGGGCAGGGCAGGGGAGTGTGGGGAGGTGGGACTTGGGCAGGGCTGGGGTCTTTGGGTCATTGGGTGCAGTGTGTGGGTTGGAGGGAGATCAGCCCGTGGGCCGGGGGGCTGTGGGGAAGGAGCATGGAAGGAGCCAGGCTGTGGAGCAGTGCACAGGACTGACAGAATGGGGAGGGAAGCCGTCAGAGATCGCTGGTGCAAGGGGGTCCTGGTGCCAGGGAGGACTAGGGCGGTGGGTCTGGGTATGGGTAAGGAGTTGGGACTGTGGGGCTGGAGTTGGAGGAAAGGAAGCTCTGTGGTTGTGGGTCTGGGGTGTGGGGATATGGGGCTGCTGTCTCACTGTCTTTGGCTACAGCATGCAGGGTGCTGGGGAGGGGGAGTCATGAGTACAAGAGGGGGAGAGGGGACTGTTGGCCCCGTTGCTGGACTGTTCTGAGTCTGGGAGGGAGGTGAACTGGGGGGAGAATGGGCAGCCAGCCCCTTTTCCTGGTGGGATGTGTGCATGGGAGGATGTGGTGCTGTGTTGTCGTGGCTCATCTTTGGGTCATCTTTTGTGTCCTGGAGGCAGTGCTGAGGGGGCTGTGGGGGCCCACTGAGGGTGGAGGTGTGTGTCTAGGGTTCACTGTTCTGGCACAAGGGGAAGTGCTGAGGATGGAAGGTGCAAGGTTTGGACTCCCTCCTGCATGGGGAGGAAGAGGTGTGGCTGGAAGTCCTATTGCTGGGGCTGGAGTGCTCTGGTTTGGGAATGGTGTGTGTGTAGGGGGTGAAGCAGTGGTACTGTGGGACTGGGAACATATGTGTGGGGAGTGTGGAAAGGCAGGGATGCACTAATGTTTTTTGGGGGAATTGAACAGGATGTGGGAGTGTGACAGGGCTGCACATGGGAGGTGTGGATTATGTGTGCATAGAAGGGGTGGGTTGGGGCTGGGAATAATTTAGTGCACATGGCATGAGGTATGAGTGTTCTCATATGGATACAGTGGAAGAGGTTTGGCTGTATATGTGGGGGACTGGAGTTAGCCAATGCTGCCATGGAGGTGCTGCAGAAGGAGCTGGATGTGATGGTGGAGGGCAGGATGCCCAGAGCCTCACTGGGTTTGGGGTGAGGTGATGCTGGAGTGGGAGCATGGAAGAGGTGAGTTTACAGCAAGTGGGAGAAGAGGAAGAAGAGAGGTCTGGGAATCAGTGCCAAGGACTGCTGGCAGGGTCACACAGGAGTATGGAATGTGAGTGTTGATGGGTTTGGGAAGAGAGTACCACTGCTGGGTCTGGGTCTACAGTAGAGGATACAGGTGTGTGTCCCTTGTGTCCCAGAGCCTGCAGTGGAGGTACTGAGGGGTTGGATGTCCTGCTGGTACCTGCAGAAAATGGGGTGTGGGAAGATGGGGTGTCTGGTTGCTTGCTGGGTCAGTAATGCTGCCAGTGGGGCTGAGAGGGTGGTAGTGGTGTGCTGGGTCTGGGAGTGTCAGGAAAGGGTGCTGATGGATCAGAAGGGGGGGAGGTGACAGTTTGTGGGGAGAGGGGGGCTGTCAGGGCCACTGCTGGGTCTAAACACAGGAAATGTTGTGGGGAATGTGGAACAAGACTCAGGCTGTGGTGTGGTTGGAGGGTCATGAGTCTGCATGCGTGGAGGCCTCCCCTGCCCTACATGTGGGGTAGGGAGGATGTCGTGCCCGAGATTTGTGTGCAGAAAGGTCCTGCTGGATCTGTAAGTTTTTGGAGGGAAATGAAGGAAGATCTCCATAGTGGAGGGACTTTGGGGAGCAAGGGTATCCTGGAGAGGTGGGTGTAGGCCACGTGTGCCTGGAAGAACAGGGCTGCTTGTGCCTCCTGTGCCAAGAGGGACATGTTCCCCCTTCCTTTGGCATGCTGGAGAGCTGTGGCATTGTAGGCAGCTGCTGCTCCATGTGTCCTGTACTTGTGGAGGGGAAAGTCCTGGAGAGCCTCTGTGGCAGAGGTCAGAACAGTTGGGTCTGGCAGGGATTGGAACTGGGATGGATAATTGATTGCTTGCCTGAAGTGCTGGGTAGGGAGAAGGTGACTCACTGATGGTGGATTTGGGGCTACCATAGCCACCACCAGTTCAGAGAATGTGCTGGGGCCTGCGGGAGGTTACTGGAGAGGTAACAGGGATGGCAGCACCCGTGAAATGTTTGCCAGCACTTCTGTCCAAGCTGTGGGAACCGTGCTAATGAGGTGTCACAGCCACAGGTGAGAGGAAAATCAGAGGCAAGCTGCTGTCAGCTGGTGGAGGATTGGATGCAGCATCAAGATCCAAGGAACTGTGAAACCTGTGTGTGTTGGATTCCTCTGCAGGGGTGAATTTGGAGAGTGTGAGGAGCTCGGAAACGCAGTGTGGGTGGCTTGGTCAGGAGAGGAGCAACCGCGGGCTGAAAGTGCTGTTGCTGGAGGTTGTGTCCCTTCTCTGAAGAAAGGAAGAGAAGTTCTCACTGCTGCAGGGATCCCCTATGAAGAAAAGTGATGAACTGAGTGTACCTGGTCCTGCCTCTGCTCCATCATTTCAGGAATAATTGAGTCTGACACTGCCAGTGTAGTCAAGCTTAAGAGGGACTTGGTGCTGCAAACTGGATTTCTCAGGTTGAATAGGTTTACTTGTACAAGCTTTCCCCAAATTTGAGAACAAGTTAGTCTAGAAATGGGACTGTGCAATATTAACCCGTATCTGAGCAGCACAAGTGCAGCTGCTGCAGCTCTGAAGTTTGTGTTCCAATTCACACAGAAATGATCTTTAAAGTAATTAAAGGAGAAAATAGAGAGGGTTTGGGAGAATGGAGTTATGGGAGTGAAAAAGAGGCTCACCTGGGCTTGGTCAGAGCTTTCCTTTGATAGGGTTAGTACAAATGTTGGGGAAGACGTTTGTGCTGCAGAGTTTGTACAACTGGGAGGAAAAGATACAAAGATGATGCAAATAAAACTTTATCCTTTTGATGCTGTGGATTAGAAGTTTGTAGAGCTCAGTTATCCCTCTCTTGCTTTGGATTTGCTTACTGAAAGTGGGGAAAGGCATTTTTCCCCTCTAAGAGTGGGGAAGAAAGTACCACAAGTATCACAATCTTTTTATTTGGTGTTTTTTTGTTGGTTTTCTTGTTTTTGTTTTTTTTAATGAGATGGGGAATATGCTGTTTTCATGCCAGTGATGTGGTATTTTTGTATTACCTCTCTTAAAATGATCCCTGTATTTCTTTCTTTAAAAAGGTTTGTAAAATGACATCTTAATACTGAGCTGACATCTCTCTGCGATTTCAGAATTGTTTCCTTTTGCTCCTAAAATAAGTTACTGTACAAGCCCAGCTCTGGATGAATGAGTTGAATTCTGCCATGGTTTTGCATAAGTAGAATTAATTAAATTCCAATTGTAGCATCTTTATTGTCAGGGTGTTATCTCGGAGTCAAACCAGTGGGGTTTGAGTTAGCAGGGCTGTCAGCTGAGGGACATAATCTTTGTGTTCCAAACTGAATGGATTTACTCTGACGTAGTTGAGACACCGTGGTATCGCTGTGTAAAGCCTGTCATCGCTGCTCACGTGTTCTCTCACTTGCAGAAGAAAATGATGGCTCTCCCAGCTGGGTTAGATCTTTGTTCCAGCTGTTACATCCCATTAGGAGAGCTACATTCAAGATTTTCATTACTTTTCTGCTGTTGTTTCTTTGCATTTGCAGTAGCTGTAGTTGATGGGAGCTTCTGTGGCTGCAAAGAGAAAGCAAAAGGATTTGCAAAGCGAGTCTGAGATGTGTTTGATGCCGTGAAATGCTTCTGAATGCTGTGTTGGGGGTGGAAGAGAGGCTGAACTTACAGGGAGAAAATCAGGGTTTTCCTCTTAAAGTACACCATATTATGCTGCTCAAATTTGTGGAAAGCTTGTCATAGGAACACTGTTCAATATGCTGTGTGCTGGTTTATCCTAAAATTTAAATGTTTTAAAACCAGTGTTGGAGTTGTAATTAGGGTATCAGGCTGCAAAGCAAACTAATGTAGCGTGGTTTCTGAGAGCAGAGTTCTGCATTGTTGTTGTTGGTTTTAAGCAGAGGTAAAAAGGGAAAAGCTGCCTGTTAGGTGCCACTTTGTTATGCACTCCTATTTCACATGGTTTGATAGAGAGGTGGCAGAGCTGGTGCTTTGGATTATCTGCTCTGGATTGTATAGGTTGGGTTTTTTATACTGGGGAGCTGTCCATGAGGACAGATCAGAATCTGCTTTTTTGCCATGAATTTAGCTAGTGTACCTTAGCAGTGGAGTGGTGGGTTATAGACATGCAGAATATGTCATGTTTTGCCTCTTAACACATCCAGTGATTCCAGTATATTTATGTGAGTGGTGAAGTTCATGGGAGGGATGAGGAGGGGAGTTGTGGCTCATGCCCCCCAAAGTCTCATTTTTCTGTTACATTGCTCTAAAAACTAGTCAGCTAGAAGCTAGTTAGCGTCTATCGCTGAGGGCACCTGAGCACATTTCAACAGGACAAATTTAGATTGCCTTCTGCTAAAACAAGAAGTGTAATAAACTGGATAATTAACTTTTTAATCTAGAGGTGGATTTTACAATACTCTTTCCTTCAAATTTGACTGCTGAGCACATGCTTGGATATATTGCGCTTTTATATTTTTTTCCCTCCTGAAATTTGCTGACAGTTAGGAAATAAAGTTTAAAAGTTGGTCTTAAGTTTCATATTGTTTAACTACTTTTTTGAAGATTAGTTTTGTGTAAACATATATTGTAGAATATCTCAAATTGGAAGGGACCCATATGGATCATTGAGTCCAAGTCCCTGCTCCTTGCAGGCCTAAATACTAATTATATATACATATAAAAAATATTAATGACTATATTGAAATTGGTGTTATTAATGCAACTGCATTTTTATTAAAAGGCAGGTTCTGATCTGGTGAGCACAATATTATAACTGGAAGGAAAAATTGCCAGTATTGCAAAATGTTTTCCAAGGCAGAACTGGCTCCAGGACTGCTCCAGTGTCTGCACAGTCTCTCCTGTAAACTAAATTATAGCAAGGGGAGAATGCAAACAGCAGACCAATATTTTCATTGGTAATTACCACAGGGAAGAGAGTTCCACCTGGCATCAGTCAATTTTTAATTTCTTTTATAATGTCAAATTTACCTCATCTGTTTTCTTTGGTTTTGTTCTTTTTTTTTAGTTACTTCATTCTTATCTCTA
The DNA here is from genome assembly GCA_013396875.1 of Vireo altiloquus. NCBI lineage: Eukaryota > Metazoa > Chordata > Aves > Passeriformes > Vireonidae > Vireo > Vireo altiloquus. Next base: position 76,838 of record VZRF01014330.1, on the reverse strand, counting down.
TACAATAATAATCTTTATCAGTTTTGGTGATCAATTGAAATGAGCTGATTCCCTCTGTTGGTCCTTGAATGACTGTAACAAGGATCTTCCTGGGCCTATAACATTCATTTTAAGTGTACATTTTATGTCCCGATAAACTTAAGTGTTGATGTTTTTGAGCTAATTAACTTCTTACTGGCTGCTAATATAAAGAAAGACAACATGGGTTTTTTTATTTCACATTTCTGAGGTTACTGGGAGAAGGAGCAGACTCTGAGCAGCAATAACAAGAAGATGCTTTTTCCTGACTGGTAACTACATTAATAGGACCCTTTTCTCCCCACTTAAGAGCATTTAAGTAAGGCATCTATACTTATTGAATAACCTCTTGTGCATGCTTATGACTTTACTGGATGGAAGCAGTGTTGTCTCCTTGAAACAGTTATCCTGGAGTAACTTCATGTGATGTGCTGGAGCACAAGGAATCTGTGATAGAGCCTGTAATTAAAATACCAAGGAGCTATATCTTATAATTTGCTGGTTAAAATAAAATTTTTTAAAAAATCTCTTTTATAGCAGCCATAAGGGGGAATGCTGAGCTATTTGTAACACATCTACATGTTGTATGGGTGGTGACTCATTAATTTTTCTCAGTATATTTATTACAGAATCGTAGTTGCTTCCTTTAAGGAATCTGGCATGAAGCTAAAAGCTCTTCTGTTCTGTACTTACTCGCCTGTTAAACTTTCACTCATTCATATGGACTTTGGGCCAGGAAGGAGGTGGTGGGGGTGAGTTTGACAAAAGGAAATCATCTATTCCTGAGACTGAATTTAAGGAAAGTAAGACAGTTCCCTAACTCCCACAGACCCCTACTCAGTGCCTTTGGATGACATGAGCACTGGCCAGCTTGTTTGCTGGAGGAATTCTTGTGACTTTTGCAAAAATAACTGGGCTTTAGGAGCTTCTAAAAATTCCTTTTCCTCACAACTCAAACCCTTGTTTGTAGGGGAGTTTAGTGCTCCATCCTCCTTCTGTTTGATTTGGTTTTCCTTGTGGACAGGTTGGTTCATCTGTAGATGATGCTGAGCAGTGGGGCAGAGGGCTGGATAACTTTCCACACAAATACTCTGCTCTGCCTGGATTCTCTTTGCCCATCATTTCAGTCCAGTACTTTTTTGCCATGTAATTCCATGTGCAGATTCCTCCTCACCTGGTGCTCGTTTTCATGCCCAGGGAAGCCGAGAGTATTGTAGCTGCATGGCCATGCCCACAGGTTTCTGGTGAGCTGTTTTGAGACCAAATGGTCTTAATTTAGCTCTGCTGCTGCCACAGCTTTACCAATTTTGGAGCACAGTTCCCATTCAGGGAGACAGTGTAGCTTAAAAGCTTGTGAGAAACGTATTTTCCTAGTTCACTGTTGATGGGGTATAAGGAGGAGAGTTGTAACTTGTAACTTCTCACCTCCTTCATCTCTTCCTAGTCCTGAACAATGATAGTATTTAAATTTTTGTGGTATAAAGAACAGCAAGAGACTGGAAACCAAAGCTCTGAAGTGTTTGTGATCTGGCACTGACTTGCTGTGTGACATTGGATTAATTATTTCACTGGGAGGCTTCAGCATATGAATTTTTAAACTGAGGATAGCACAGATATCTGAAGAATAATGAGATAAGTTCAGTATGCACAGATTAAACTTTTTTCTTCGTATCGTTTGCTTACAGAAGAAAGCCTAAGACTAAATGAAACACCAGGAGAGAGTGTGTTACATGTTTGTCAGCATTCCCTTTCATGTGTCTGGCTTCTGCTATTTTACTGATTTTTTTATTAAGCCAGAGAGTGAAGAGAAATGCTAAATTGTTGAAATAAAACGGTAAAGTCTTTATTTGATGAATAACCTGAAATGACATTTATTGCATTTTTGTGCTGTGATAATTTCCATTTGATAACTGGTTTGATTTTAAATACAGATATGAGTACAGACCTGAAACTTTTTTCAAACATTTTTATCACTGAGGACACTCTGTCTTGAAAAGAAGGGTTAACTGCTCCATCCTTTCATCCCTCTGACAGTTGCAGGTTTAAACATTATTTTTAGCTTTCAATCAGTCTTACGACTTGGCATTGTCTCTTTGGAGGCAAATGTCAAAGCTGTGGGAAAATTTAATCTTCTCTGGGTTTTTTTTTGGTCACCTTTCTAACACACATAATTGTTTCGTGATACAGTTGTTAAGTATTTCCATGCTTCAGTTACACTTAGTAGCTGCTTCTCTGCCACATGTTCTTAAAAAGCACTTGTTGAAGGAATTCCTCTTTGTTGCGGCGGGTGGATGGTGAGTGCAGCAACCTTCCAGAAGGGTCTCTGTGACGAGTGCCAGCACACACACACACACACACACACACACACACACACACANCGTGAAGGGGTCCAGGGATGAAGATGAAGATGGAGACAGGGAACAATGGAGCGTCCAGGTTTAAATATGGGGTGGGAAGGGGCAGAGGGAGAGATCAGGGACTGATGGTCTGAGGGAATGAGGGTGGTGCACAGGCAGGGCCAGGGTATGGGAGCCAGTGGGGAAATAGAGAGGGAGAAAGGGACAGGGAGGCCAACAGGCCAACCGGGGAAGCAGAACTGGGGTACATTAACATATTGCAACAAAGGTCTCTGGGAGAAGCCTCTTTCTGTCACCCTAATCTGGGGAGTGCCTCTTCAAATCTTTTCCTCCATAGGACCCTCATGGTCCCTCAGTTAATAGGTCCACTGGCCTCCACACCTTTTTAGCATTTATCATTTGCTAATGATGTCACTGCACTTTTCTGGAGGTTAAAAAGGTCATATGCAGATCTAGGAAAAGACCTTTGAAAAGTTTTCCCCAAGTTTTTCTTTTCACCTGTCTGTCAAACTTGTACCTGTTAAATCTTGACACCTTTGAAAATGCTTCAGTGCATTCACAAGTACCTTCATAGCCTGAAGAGCAAATAAAAGCAGCAACTCAAAATTTCTTAATGGCTCCAATTATCTGAATTTAATTTTTTAGGCATAAAACATCCTTTTTTCCCCTCTAATAACTATAAGGATCTCAACTACTCCAGAATGGTGATATCCTTGTGTAATTATGTGGATGCAAGTCTGGAGTTTTCAGAGGAAACTGGTATTGCACTTGTACCAGGTATTACACAAACACAAACTCCGAGGTGGTTCTCACCCTGCAGAGTTCACATTCCAGATAAAGCAGGGTAAAACTGGCAGTAACTTGGTCTGATCTCCCTTCTAGCTGTGGAAAGAATTAAAACACAAACGAGACTTGCCCAGAGTCACACAAGGGGCCAGTGTTGGAGAACTGAGAATCAATCCCATAATCTGAGTATTATCCTTATCTTCACCACAAGACTTAAGAAGGGAAATTCTAGAACGAAATTCTCATTTTCAAAATGTACCTGCAGGCGTGAGCTGGCTGAGGGGTGGAATTCTTGCAGTGATGTGAGAAGCAGCCTGCTCAGCTGCCTCAGCTTCAAGATAAACCAAGAAGAGATTAGGTTAAAGGACAAACAAAAGAGCATCCCCCCGTTCTCTGGAGCCAGGGCTCCACAATAGCCATTGTGTTCCTTCAATAAGCATGGGCTGCTTTGCCGTAATTACTTTTTAAAGTAAATCACAGCTTATCATCATATAGGGATGTAATATCTTCATAAGCCAATTCTACAGAACTGTAATAAATCAGTATATCATTTTATTGAATTAAAAATCATGTTTGGGGTTTACAGCATTGTTTTTGGGTTATTGTTATTATGTAAAATCAGGAAGAGACTTGAAGTGGTGCCTTGGCTGCCAAAGCCAGGTGTCTAGTTCTCCCTCTGGAGGCCTTTCGAGGGATTTTCCTCTGTCAAGTCAGGGAAACTGAGGTACTTGGAGGATTTCTGCAAGTGTAATTTAAAGCTTTGGACCAAATTAATTGTGTAGCGCAAATTGCATCCTCTGTTGGACTTTTTTCTTGGAGATCATATGAAATAAAGATCCCGACTGCCTGGCCAGTGAGGTTTCACTGTGCTTTTTGTGAAGAAAGTAAGATTTTTGCTGTCAAATCAAACTTAAGTTGCACCCCAGGAAATCAGCCCCCAAAGTTTAGTATAAAATATTCTCTCTTTATCAGACCACTACTTAATATTTCTCTCTTTTATCCAGGAGGTGTAGCTAACCAGTAGGTAAAGTGACTTGAAGCCTGTAGATTCTGTCCAGTGGAAAGATACTTTGGGAGGGTTTTCTATTTATCAAGAGACTTTTTTTTTCTCCCTGTAAACTACAGTCAGTTCAGAAGAATGAAATTTTTCCTCTTCTAGGTTGAGAAATAATGTTTGATCTGTTCCATGCTGGTAAAGAGCACTTTCTGTGTATGGGGTTGTGTGGTGTTAATTGTCTGTTGCCAGGTAAAGCTGCCTGTTGCTGCTCTCTTGTTTTGGCTTGATTTGCTTCCTGGAGTGCGGTTCTTGAATGGTATGATTTGAAACAAAGTGATGGCTCAAAACAAAACCCTTCTGAAAGTAAGCGTGGTAGAACTGTGGGGCAGTAAATCCATCTCCGTTACTGGTGGTGAGCTGGGGGACTGTAAAGTTGAAGTGTCTTCAGGTCAAATATTTTAACCTCGATTTTTGCGAAAATATCGTTCTTCTGTTGGTTTTTTTTTTGTTCCAGATGGCCGCACAGATCCAATTTTGGATGACGTAGGCGATGCCTTCAAGCTTATGGGGGTTAACCTGCATGAGCTGGAAGATTATATACACAATATTGAACCTGTCACTTTTGCACATCAAATCCCTTCGTTCCCTGTCAGCAAGAACAATGTCCTACAGTTCCCCCAGCCGGGAAGTAAGGATGCAGAAGAGAGGAAGGAGTACATCCCTGATTACCTGCCACCTATTGTCTCCTCTCAAGAAGGTGCGAAATTAATCCTTTGCTTTCAGTTTTGGTGTGTTTGGGTATTTGTGGGCATCCCCCAGCAGCTCGAGGTGTGCTGCCCATGGCAGTGGCTCAGGAAGGACCTGGGGGGCTGTTACACAAGCAGGGTTGCAAAACAGGTAGCAGTGCTGTGGCAAACTTGTTCTCCATTCTTTTTACTTTCCTTCCGTATTAACTTGTGCCAAAAATTCACCATGTTAACCCTTGTTTCTAGAATGCATTCTAAATTTTAAGTTTTCAGATGACAATAGAAATTAGTGCTTTGCATTAAGTTTTATGTGCTAGCCTCCCCCTTTGCATCCTTCGAGAGCTTCTGTAATTTGGTAAAGGTAGAAGAAGGAAGGCTGGTGAGACTGGCATAGCATTTCCTGCTCCTGACAGCTGTTTTTCCTTACTTTTAACAAATTTCACCTAAAATTGCCAAATCAAGCAAACAGAAAAACCTCATTTTCCAGTTAAAACTAATTCCGCTTCAAAATATGGAAGTAGGGGTATTTTAGAGGCATTGCGCTGGCTTTTAATTCTCTTTGCTAATGTTGATTAGGGTTTCATCTTCACTGTTCCAGCTTCTCCTTTCCTTTCTTGTCCCACAGAGGCAAAGGTTGAGGAAACAGTGAAACCAGCTATAAAAGTGCTTTAAGCTGGAACTAACCTGAAAATTATAACTGTGGCAGTGGAAAAAACAGAATTGTTTTCTCTATTTTTCAGCTGTGTAAGACTCAATTGCTAATAAGATAAACCTTTAAGAAACATGACCCAGTCTGACTTTCCGTTTGAACAGTGGACAGCACACAACTGTACTTTGTGTGGAAATAAATATATATAAGCTTGTGAGTATAAGAATCCCAGACAGAAGAACTTAATTTTCCAAGAGAGTCTAATGAACAGCTGCAACCTGCACAAGATAGTTAGAATTTTGTGGGGACAGAATGGATATCATGCTCTATTGTGCATATTCTTCTTTTAAGAACTAAGGCTGCCTGTTGAAATAGGTATAAAACCTCTACCCAGTGTAAGGATGAACATAAACAACACCACCTTATTGGATAAAGAAATCCATTGCTGTGCTGCTCAAGTGTGGCATGGGGCAGTATTCCAGTGATGTAGCAAGCCATGGGAAGTGTGAGTTCAGGCTTTCTTACATCATCTTCAGCTACAAGGATGCAGTTGCTGTGTGCTCCTGTTAGACCAAGTGAAATTGTGGTCAGGACCAGGTATCTGAGGAACAGGTACTGGGTTTTGTGTGTTCTGAACAAATACACTCCTTCCAGTAACAAGGTGTGGACTTACTTATCCTGGTGAGTATTTCTGAGGTTCTGTAGACTTCAGTTTTCTATTCCCTTTAGTTGTGTTTTATAGATCAATAGCATTTCAGTGTTTCTTGCCTTAATACAACCCCAGAAATGAAACTACTGTTCAAAACAGAAATACTTTCTTAACTTGGTAAGGAGACCCTAAAGTCTCACCCTGGTGAAGTTTTTTAGAAGGGTTGTTTTAAAAATCTGACAATGAACTCTCTCAAACCAGGAAGAGGCAAACAAAATATAAATATCATGTATGTGGACAGCACATACAAAAAAAAGAGTACAGAGGAAAAAGACTTTGAGAAGTGTATAAGGATTTTAGCAGCCCTGTTCTGGCTACTTTCTTTAGCCCGGTTTTTCAGGAAGTAAACACCATTCTGTCAGGGAAGGCTGGCATCTTTGAAGTGTAACAAGTTGCCCAGCAGTATTGCAGTTGTTTTAGGTTTTTTTCCCTTGGAAAATTGTAGTTTAAAATATGCAAGAGAAGTCAAATCCAGCGAGGCTCAAAGCAGCTACAGACAAATATCCGAGCATGGGGAGGGAGAGATGAGAGTTACAGACTCAGCCTGACAATACACAACATACAAAGAGAGGCTAAAAATTGAAATGGGGACAGTTGTGCTTTTTCTTTTTTTTCTATATGTAACTTTTTATACTCTTTCTCTTGCAAGTTAGATCCAGGAGTTAGATTTTAGCAGTCCTTATAAATAATGTATGAATCCTTTTAACACCTGAAGCAAGAAGATATTATTTCCAAAGTTGGATGAGAACCAGGAAAACTTCTGATGCCTAAGGGTAGTGTATCAGAGGACCTATAGACACACACAACTTGAAAAAATGAATAAAGTATTTTTTAAAATGGAAATTTAAAGGAAGCATTAAATACAATTGCTGAATGCAGATTTGTTATAGTTGATTTAAAATATTTACAGTTGAGGACGTTTTAATTTTGAAGTGTTTTCTGAAAATGGTGTTTGCGCTCTGTGGTTTGTTTTGAAAGGGATGAGGTGGATCACAAAACTGCTGTATATGTTTTGTTCTGTGTTATTCCAGGTAAAATTTGGAAGAAAAACTTACTTTTGCAAATTAAAGGAGTGCATTGTAAAAATACTGAAGAATTGCAGAAGCTGTTTAAATACTTTGCAATACTTTATAGTGTAGAAAAAAAATATGCAGGTGCTCAAATTGTGCAGTCCATAATATTTGAGTTGCTTTGAGTAGGCAATAATTAGTAATGGAGGAAGGCTTTGTGTGCATTAGGGTGTGTGATGTAAATCTTTCAGTGACTTAAAGGAATCGTAAGCAGAACTCTTTATGTCCTGTTTTATATAGAAAGCTAGAGCTCAGCTCAGTTACAAATATTTGTTTGCTGTTAGGGGTCAGAAATTATGAGTGCTGATATATTTTAGCAATAATGTTGCCACGACTTTTAGTAAGAAAAAGCTCTTTTTTCAATGTTGTTAATTTAAAAAGCAAACCAAAGCAGTGTTCAGTCTGCATCATGACCAGTAGGTGTTGCTGCCCTCCTTCCCAAAACTCCTTTAGTTCTGCACATGTAACCAACTTCTCATTTCCACTTACTCCAGACCTGGTGGTGGTTCAGGCTATGCAGAGGCTGCCTAGCAGCTCTAGAGATGTCTTAGCTATCATTGCCAGAGAATCCATAAGAGCAGAAAACCCATCCAGCCTGAGAGGAGCCATCTCCTTCACTGTACTCAGTAGTAAGAAATTCTCAAAGAGCCCTGAGTGATTCCTGAAATTGTAGGGAAAAGGGAGGAAGACAAATAAGTTTTCAAGATCTCTAATTTGTGTCAGTCAGAAGTTCAGTTCAGTGATACAAGTTTTGTTCCAAGAAAGCAGAAAATGTTTTATCGCCTTTAATACGGAGTGCAAGCTCTAACCAAATGCTTGAGCTGTGACGATCTGCATATATAATTCTATATATTATAAAACAATCTGACTCAGTATTGCCATGGAAAATTTTGGGTTTTTAGCAGTATTTTTACAAAGGACACTGAAGGGATAATTTTATGCCAATGTATCATGATGTTTGCTGTCTGCCTATTTTTAATTAGTCTCCTTTTTGTTTTTGAGTTAGTTTAGCACTGGTGTCACTAAAATGTCATGGTAAACTTGTAAGACAGATTTAAAAAGGAGAAAAAAATAAATTAGTTACAAAACATGATGGTCATGCTTTATTTCTTGTGCTTTAATGCAAGAGAACATACATTTTGCAATAATAAATCAACTTCATAGAATTTGTTGATTGCATTTGAAGCAAAACAGTTCATGCTGAAACTAGGCCAGCTGAGAAAGCCCAGATACTTCTCCACAGCTAATAATAATCACTATTACATTTTGTGATAATGTTGAGGGCTCTGAGTCCTGATGCTGTAAGAACATGTACCACTCTCCATGATTAAAACAAAGAAAAGAGAGGTGTGATTCCTGCATGTGCCACAGTATCGTTATTTTTAAGCTTCCTGAAATTAATTTCTACTTGTGCTTGCTGCCCTTTTTACCACCTTATTAAAATTTTTTTTTTTTTTTTAAATAACCACTTTATGTCAACTGCTCTCTTTTTGTGATTTTTTGAAGTCACAGATTTCATCCCTACTTCTCTTTCTGGAAAACTGAAGAAAGCACATTTGTTTTGTGTGTGCAATACTGTTCACAGTCTGTGGTGTTTGCATTGCACCCTCGTTCCTCTTTTATAAAATTATTGTGCTGGGGCACACTAGCGAGATATGAGGGAGAAGACATAAGAGTCTCTTCCCACTAGTTTAGGTATTTTGTGGGGAGAAGGGTAGCTTTTAGAGAGTCAGACTTTCTCCTCAGTTCCAGCTGCATTTTTTTCTGTCCTCTACTTCGTACCGCTTCACTCCCACTCCTAGAGGTTCAGCTCCTTTCCCTTAAAAATTATCTGGAAACGAATGTAATTTTTACCAGGCATTAAATTTTGTTGTCTTTCATTCCTGGTAATGTGTGCTCAAGCACTGGCATTGTATTTCTGATCATTGAGTCAGGACAAGTTCTTGGCACAGTTTACAAATTCAGATTTATTTGTAGCCTTTTCTGTCAGAGCATTTTATTTTCCTGTCAGATCAAAGCATAAAATTCCTGATCTTCTTACAGTCCTGCCTTTTCCCCTCTTTGCTACTGATGTGATGTTAGAACCTGTTACCTGCCAAAACCTGATGCTTCTAGCCACCTGGAAGCATGGAAACCCAGCTGTCAAATTACAGCTCATCTCAGTGGTTTTCATGCTGTGGTAGCTGATAAGAGTGTTTAAATTGATGAGAATTGGGGATGGTGGTGAAGCGAGGTGATAATCCAAAGAACACATTTTTGTGTCTCGGTTCTACCAGTGCTAGAATTGTAATTGTATAAAACATTAAGTATCAGGGTGACAAAAAGTGTAAGTGTTGAGCTCCAGTGGGAAGTAGATCAGAACTTCAAAATTGTCACTGTCCCTTCAGTCTGGCAGTGCTTTCTGGCCAGGACTGAATGTAGCAAGTTGTGGATCTCAGACCAGAGTGGTTTCAATCTCTGGTTTCTCCGAGGGTTAAACAAAGCCAATCCCTCTTTGTAAATCAGTGTGTGATGGGCTTTTAAAGGGATCCTGGGGTATCCACTTTGCTGTTTTGGTAACACAGGTCCCACTGTTGTCACTTTTAAACCTTTCTGCATTTCCCCAGGTCTAGTTTAACCCCACAGACTAACTCTCCCTCATTCTAGCAGCTGCACTGCTAATTTTAAAGCAGCTATGATCTATTCAACAGAGCTTTTCCAGTGTAGTTGATTAGGAAACCACCGTTCCTCAACAAACAGGTACTGTGTATTCAAGAAGTTTGAAGAGTTAATGCCCTGCCAGACTGTGACGATTTTGCTCCTGGCTGCTCACTGTGCCTGGTTGCTGATACTCGCAGACATCCTTTAGCTGTGTGTGCAGTGTGCTGAGAGTCAGACTCTGATTGCTTTTGTGAGGAGGGATCCCCACGTCTGCAGCAGCCCAGCAAGCAAGCAGCCCGAGGAGCAGCAGGAGAAAAAGACAAAATGAGAAAAGCAGCCAAGCTTGAGATGCAACCAGAAGAAAGGCATTGGGAAAGAGCCAATAGGAGAAGCAGGCTTCAAAGGAAAAAAAGGAAAATATGAGACAGGAACAAAAAAAAGTGTAGAGAAAATGTGCCTGGTTTAAATCTTGCCATTAGACAGAAGAATAACTTTTCTGGAAGGCGTGCTGATAAAGCTGTAATTGGGAGGACAGCTGTATCTTTACCTTTTCTTAAGAAGTTGTATCATAATCGAAACCATAATTTCCAGTGAAGTCCTGCAAGAAAGGATTTAATGAAGGTTTTGGGGTTTTTTTAAATGTGGAGTTAAGTAGACTTTCACAGGAGAGCGTCTTTAATTTGCAGCACTTGGAGGAAAAAAAAATCAATGTAATAAGTGCCACAGTAAAACTTTATCTGTGGCAGGAACTAAATCACATAGCTGGGATTCATAGACTGTGGAGAGGACACATACAATAATTTGTCTAAGACACTAGTACCTAGCTTCTCGTAATAATTCATGTCTTTAGAAAAAAACTTCAAAACTCTTGCTATTTTTAAGAAACTCAATGGCAGCTGGAAGTGGGGAATGGAGGAAAGGGATTGAAAATGTTTGTTTGGAATTATAGGAGAGACTTGTGATGAATTTTCATGTTTTTGTTTGTTGTCATCTTTTAACTGTTTTATCCTTCAAAATAAATAAACTAGGTGGAACCTGGCTATACATGAAGAAACAAATCAGAAAATAAATTTTATAAAGATGCTGCCTCCATTTTTTTACAAGTAATAGCAAGGAGTTAGTAAAACTAACAATAAAAATTCAGTAATGTGAAAATTTATTGTTTTAGCTTCTTAAGCTATCTAGTTTTATTTGCTGCATATAGCAATTGAAATGAAGCTAACGTGACTTCAAGGGGATATATCATCCTCTTAAAACCTTCTCACAAAGATTTTTCTGTTTTTCAGACCTGTTAAGATAACTTACAAGTTGTTAGTGGTTCTTGAAGGATTCAAAAATAAAAACTGCAAAATGCAGAAGTTGACTGATAAAAGCCTTTTGCAGTAAATTATTTACATGGAATGGGAATGAAAGTCATGGATCCTTTCACTCCATTGTGATGTGCAAATTGCAATTTTGGTTAGAATAAAACTGGAGGAGAAAATGGGACTTTGTAATAAAAGGATTCTATTGTCTTGTGTATTTTGAACAGAAATGCTGTCATGATTTTAATTTCCTACTGATCCTTTTTTAGCAGAACTTTTGTCACTTGTCTTGACTCGTCACGTCAGATCAGTTTTTTCCCTTTTCTGACAATGTATGACTTTGTTTAGTGCCTGTATTGCTTCCTGCACTGTCTACTGCAGCTATGCTCGAGGATTTTATTTCAGCTGGATCATCAGACACCTTTGTGCCTTTGAAAGCATAAGTTTCAAATTAGGTTATCATCTGATAGCTGGGTGTTACTGTCCTCGAGCCTTTCAGACTTTCCCTTACTGGCCTGAGTGGTTTTGGGGACTTGAGGGAAGAGATTGGGAAATGGAAAGTCTGGCTGATTCTTTAAGCAGGATAAAAGAGAAACACAACTGGCCTATTTTTAAGGGCTGACCTTGTAAGTGTTTTCATGCAGGAGCCTTTCCTATTTTTCTTTAATCAAACTCTTTTTCTTTCTTCCTCTGACTTCTTTCACCAAGGATGCTTTAACTTAATGAAAATGTTAGTGATAGCTAACAATTCCTGGCACTTAAAGAACAAAAGTCAGTTTAGCTACTGGGAGCAAAGCCACAAATTTGATTGTTACCTCCCTGCACAGGAATTTGTGCCAGACTTTTGGAGAAATGTCTCATAGCCCAAGCAATGAGACATTTTGTACTTAATTTTGTATTAGGATGTAGAACATGTTGGTTGAGACCTCATACATGTGTCTGATTTCGAGACATGTGGCCTTAAGCCATGCCAATGTCCTCCTGCTGCTTATTAGCAACAGTGGCATTTACATGGACACAGAGGGAATGGTTCACACCTGGAATTCAGGAGCTGGCCCTCCAGGTAGTTGTTGTGAATTACACAACTGCCCAGAGAAGTGTTGCTTGTGGAGTAACTATTCTCAGTTAAACACCTCTGAAGTGTCAGAAATGTTTCTTACCTCCTGTGAAAAATATCCATGCTTGGAGCTATTTGGGAATAGACACTGCTTGGTGTTTAAGTGCACATTTTCAAGCATAGCTGAGCCTAACCTTGATCTCAGCATCAGAAAGAAGCATTGTCTAGACAAAGATCACGGGTGGATTATGGGACCTGGTATCTCTCTTGCATTAATCAGGGGAATGACTCATAAGCTTCTGCATGTGGTACAGTCCAGGTTAAGACCAAGGAATTCTGGCTTCTAATATTTAAAATTATGACTAAGAAAGCTCATTTGAATTATTTGTCTTTTGCCACACACAGATAAACACGGTGAAGCACAGCTCTTTACTTCTTAATTCTAAGTGTCTTCTTAGAATTAAGGTTGGAAGGGACCTTAGAGATCATCTTCTTGTCTTCACCTTTGGTACATGCTCCTGTTTTCTCCAACTCTCAGCTAAAGAGAATGCTAGTGACTGGGTAAGTCATTAGGGAGGGATAACTCATTTTTGTGTGTAGGCAATTCCAGTTAATTCTGCAAGACTTGGAGAAATGCGAAGTTGGATGGATAGCAAGCAGAGTTCAAATGTGAAGGCATTTGGAGACATGACCCCGGTTCATGTAGCCAGATGCTTGGATAATTAAAGTTCATCTTTGGCTGTGTTTTTTCAGAATCTTTCATTTTTGTAATTGCACTCATTAGAAACATTAATGGTTTTCTGATGGCTTGACAAGGTGGTATTTTTCTGTGTTTCTCTAGTTTGGATTCTGTTTCTTTGAACAGCGAGACTGGGTAAAATGTAACCCTGTATGCATGTTGTATATAAATGTGTATTGTTTAGGTCGGTTAAGCAAAGCCTACCATAGCATACCTGTGTTTTTGAGGAGCAATGTCAAACTTGAGCAGGGCTGGATCTGGCTTGTACTTAGCCCAAGGCTGGAAAACAGTGGGTCTTCAGGTGGTAACAGAGTAAGTCACAAATTTCTCTGACTTGGTTTGAGATTAATGTTTCAATGATGGTTATAAGCAATGACGCCACACTGCCAGGGGTGGTATTTTATATGGAGAGATAAAGTGAAGTTCAGCTCTGCGTGTGTGTGTTTGAAAGAGGTCGATAACAACTTAAATGGCCTTAGTTCTGGCCACTTTACAATCTGCAACATTCTGCTTAATTTATTTTCTTTGGTGAACTTGTTTGCCCTCTGCATTCTCACTGTTGGTGTCTGCTGCTTTCCCATTCCAAAGGGTTGTGTTCAAGGAAGACTGTGTGTTTCATGTGTATTCCTACGGTTGGGATGGAGCATACTTTTCTTCAAACGTTATGAGCTCTTTTCCCTGAGGGGAGGAGGATGGTACTGATTCTGGGTGTCTGAGAGGTACAGCTTAACAGATTGGCCAAATAATCCATCCTGAACTGGAGAGTGAATAATTTTAATACCCCTTATCTTGCATAGATTTTTATGGATATTCATCTCAGCAAATGAACTTTGCATTTCTAAATATTTAGAGCAGCATGTTCGTTCAGGCACAGAATATTTGAATCTTAATATTCTCTGAGTTTCTCCATGTTTCTCCAGGTTTCTGTGTATGTGGGACTTTGGTTCCAGGCTTATTTAAACAAATATTTTGCGCTTGTGTACGGACAACACTAATTATGTCTGACAGTCACAATTGGGAATAGCATGGAGGAAATAATAGTTCTTGACCAATCGCTAAAACACAGGAAGTCCCGGTGCCATAGGAAGGGAGAGAAACTCACTTTTCATTTCCTTTGGAGTCCAGTGTGTTCAGATTAAAGGGAGCTGAGGTGCAGCTCTGAGGATTTAGGCTTCGATTGTGTGCTCCCTTCGTGTGGAGCCCGTCTCAGCAGGCAGCCAGGCACCAGCGAGGAGAGCTCTCATGGCTCAGCTGCTGGGGATCCTGTTGCAAATTAAATATGAAACGAGGTTGCGTTTGGTTTTGCATGGGAAACTTTTTAACACAGTCACTCAAGAGGCTTTCTCTCTGCTCTTGAGTATTTTAAATCACAATACTGCTGGAGGTGATAGATCATCTGTAAGCTTTCAGAAATAACTTGTTTCTTTTGATTTTTAAAGAAAATCAATGTATTTTAACCGTACAGTTTTAATTTTCTGTATTACAGGCTTTACATTTCAGAACAGCAAAGTTTACATTCAGTTACCTTTTATTGGGGTGTGTATAAAATATTCTACAAGCAAGTATTTTCAGTTTGCTCAAAGCATGCACATATATTCTTTGGGATCTTTTAAGATAAAAGGTACAGTTAAAATCACATACTCTTGGCCAGGGAACTTGAGTTGGGATATTTGGGGGAGGATTTTAAGAAGCTTTAGAATTACAAGTAAAATCTATTTAGATTTTGGTAATATTTAGACATCCATTTATCCTCCTGTAGCATCAGACCTTACCTTTTTTTCCCAAAGCCCTTAAAACCGTGATATTAAATCGCATTGGTTGTGATGAGCTGAAAAAACAAAATGGAATTCTATTGTAATGGTGTTACTGTATAGTTAAGTTGCAAAGTGAATGCATGTGAAGGGTTTATCACAATATTGTGTGTATTGACATAATTCAGTATTTTTTTAGGACTCTTGGGAAAAGTAAACTTTATGTGAATTAAAAAGTGATAAGTATCTTAATACTGATGTTGCAAACAACAAAATTCCATTAGATGAGCTGATTTTCACTGAGTACAGTTTATGTGTAGTATCTGTTTAAAATTTCCAGTGATTCAGGCTGAAACACTGAATTTCCTCCAAACCTCAGTGTAAACCTCAGTTTTACAAGGAGCACATCTGTTTAAGGAGTTTTACCTTCACACAGATATTCCTTCTGACATGAGCTCACTGAGCTGAGCTCCTTGCAGGTATGTTTGGATGAGCTCCCATCACATCTCCTAGATCCCTTGGTGTAATGTCACACAGGTGGGATGCCAGGGTACAGCTGTGTGCCTGGCCAAAGGCAGAATGCTGCCACTGGTGTGGGAAGTGAAGAATGTCAGATGAAATTGGAGGTTGAATTTTGCAGTATCAATGATATGTATGCCCTGTGTGTGGGATGTGTCCTGTGCCCTGCCACAGTGGACTAAGATTTTCCTAGGTCACAGGCTAAGTCTAGCAGGGCTACTGCAGGACTCCTAACAGGAGACATCCAAGGCAATCCAGTGAAGTAGGAGACAGTGTTGATTAGTAGATGGCATTTTTTAAGAGGCTCGGTCTGCTGTTGAGCCTGGCATATTTCAAATGAGATGAAAAATTAAGTCCTTGCCACTTGTGGTGATTAAAGCCTCGGTGGCTCACTTTTCAAGAACAGCATGTAAACCTTGCTGGCGTGGTTCCAGTTGGGTTATAGAGTTCTGCCAACTTAAATGCCCCAAGCAGTTTCAAATTCATGGAGGAGAAACCGCTCGGTGCTGTTCTGTGCTGCCGAATAGCCACCACGTCCTCCCACCACAATTCCTTTGTTTCAGCAGCATCTGAAGGGATGCTGTGCTTAGGCCAGTCCCATTCACTGAAAGCATCCAGCAAGCCTCTGTTTATTTTTTCAGGGTAAATCCAGCAGTGCATGTGTGTTTTCAAGCTTGGTGTTAGACCTGTATGTGTGAATGATGATAAATAAGTGCGAGGTTGTTACGCCCTTTTATGACGGGGGTAGAGCCCATTCTGGTGTCAAATCTGTGTTTGCAGAGGGGAGAACCGTGCTTGATCCAAAGGTGCTGCCAAGACTGTGAAGAAACTGAGACAAATAGAAATGTTTATTTTTTTAATCTTAATAGTTTTCTTCCTTTCTAATGTATATGAGGGCTGATTCTGTGCATAATATAGACAGTAATGTCCATGTCCTATTTTTAGCAGTCAATGTATAGAAAAGCTGTGGACTTTTAAAGTGATTAAATGCAAGGAGCCAAGCAGAGGGACGGAACAACTGGTTACAATCTGCCGTGAAAGAAAGGTGTGGAATGTGGGAAGGTGATGCTGGCAGTGCCACCAGAAGAATGCGTGTTGGGGTTAAATAACTTCCAGTAGGATTTGTATAAAATGGAATCGTTCTTATCAGCCCCTGGTGGAATGGCCAACGCTCGTGGTGCTCTCAGACTCCAGTGTTACACATGTGCTTGTGCTGTGCAGTAGCTTTGGCCTTATCTAAATGGAAAACCCTTTCCAGCTTGAGAACAACTTTGCAACTTTTTAATATCAAAAAGGGCACATTATACACAACACATGTACAAGACTCAAAGGAACATGTATGCTGCCTAAAGTTTTTGGAGCTGGCGTGTGTGTGCTAATCTCCTAAGAGTTCATAGCTCCACGCTTTTATCAGGAGCAAAAGGAGGCAGAGCTGAAGACTTCTGTGCACTGCCACTCCATCTGAAAGAACCAGCTCCTTTTTCCTTAGTTCAAGGCAAAGAAGTGTGTGTACATCGTTCCTATCAATGCAGTCACAGGATTCTGACTTCCTTTTTAAGTGAAAATAAATGAAAATATTCTCACTCTCTATTGTTAAGTGGCAGAGCTTTCTGCTACAGCCTCATTGTCTTAGATCTGTTTCTCAGTGGAGCACATCTTTGCATTAAGCTGTTATTACCTTTTATTATGATTTAGAAGAGATGAAATATACTGGTAGTATCTCAAGGGGAAGACCCTAGATGCTGGTTTTCTGAGGAGAAGCTTAGATGCAGATTAAAAACCTGCTTGCTTTTGTTTGTCTCAAGCTGACTGCAGCTCAAACTCCTCCGAGTTACTGAAGCCTCTCCATGTCCAGTTTTGCAGTTTCTTTGCTGCCTGAATTGGTGTAAGTTTGGCTTTCCCAGATAATCTTTTCTGAAGGGACAAGTGAGATGAGGGAACAAGCGAACTCCAGAGGGAGAGATCCCAGCAGTAAGTCATGTCCACTTAGTATCAGATTAACAGGGGGAGAACACGCCAGTGATCAGGTAACACCTAAACACTATTCTCCAGAATTAGATGACTTTGTTTCCTCCCCTGCATTTGGTGTCCCAGCATCGCGCAGAGGTTGAGGTTGTTTTTTGAACCAGCTGCATTAGTGCCATTCTCTCTGTGAGGGGTAGGTCATTCCTTTCTGTGGCATTAGGAAGGAGCTGTAACCCTGTCATTTTACTGAGCCAAAGCTTTGTTAAACCTGGAACATTTCCTGGTCAGAGGTACATTGTACATGAACATATCTAAGGCAGTTTGATTTCTGTAAGAAACAGCACCCAAGGAGAAGTCTTGCTTCCTCATGCAAAGAGACAGATTCCTAATTACCACAGAGTTGACAAAAATCCAGGGCAATATTCAGCCTCATTGCCTCCTGCTGCAGAGTGAGGCACCTGAGCTGTCCTGTCATCACACCTTCTGATGTAATGTAAGGAAAATTAGAGATAAAAGTGGAGATTTTCAAGATTTTTTTCCCCTCACACTTCTATTTGAGAGTATATTATTGCTATACTTATGAAAGATTTGTATTTCTTTCTCTCTATTGAGCTACCTACCTACCTTTGCTCTACTGTATCAAAGCTGCAACTTTTCCTCTGCAAAACCCAAGTAATTTCTCTCCAGTTTTTATTTTGCCTTTTATGTTCATGTCTCATTTTCAGCAAAATATGTGTTTTTTAAATAACAACAGCATAAGCTGGTTACATATGGCAAAGGAAATAATACAGAAACATCTAGACTTTTCCTAATCCTAGTCTTTATAGCATCTTATATTGCTATGTTATGTGGCTATAAAATGCATTGCACAAGTGGAATATTTTAAATTATTGTATAAATGCAATTAATAAATTATTAGCCATTTTAAAAAAATTAACATCATTAAAATTAGTAATGTTTAATGCATTTTAATTAAAACTAATTAAATGTGTTCATTTCTAAGTTTACTTGAAATTGCTTACTAGCACTCAAAAAGAAAACAAAAGAGGATATATCCAGAGGGAAGGATTGTTTGCTCTCAGAATGGAAACTTCAGGAGGGAAGTTGAGAGGAGCCAGATGAGCACATGCAAGGAAAATTAAATGTTTCAGGACGATCTGAGCAGTGGAGATCAGATAACTGCACTTGTGGTGTATCTTCTTGGAGGTGATATTAGTAGTTCCTCTGCAGTAATCTCTACTGAAGAACAAGAGCTTAGTGTGTGATACACCTGGCACAGTTTGGAGTACAAGGTCCAGAGGTTTGCTCCTGGCAGTCCTCGGGAGACAAATAAAGAGAGACACCACAGTGGAGCCACAAAGGGGCTGTAGCAGGTGCTAGACTTCAAGGAGCAGGAAAATAACTAAAGCACTAATCCACACTATGGAGTTGAATCAGAGCCATCAGGGCAGTGTCAGTGCCCTTCCTGTTGCTGGGAAGAGCACAGGACCACAGTCTGTCCCCAGTTGCACCCTAATCAATTTGAGGTGCAAGGACATGGTGATGCTGGGTGACAGGAGATGATGCCTTGGAGAGAGCCAGGCTCTTCCCAAAAACTTATGGTAGTGCATGAAAGGATGTCTGCTTAGACTTCGTTATTCAGAGGCTACATCCGCATTTATTGCTCAGTTTTCCTTTCTGGATCACCTAAGGAAGAGCAGGAATCCCTGCTGAGAAGCAAAATATATCAGGCCAGATGGGGTGCTGTGTTAGAGGACTATACCAGGCTGCTAGCTGAGCCAGGATTTGGGATACAGGGACACCACTCAGTTTAAATGGGTTTGCAGATGTCCTTTCTCCCTGCAAAACAAGGGATTTGGTCAGTGTTAGGAGTCTGCTAGTGAGCCAGTTGTACAGAAAATCTGTGTTCCACTATTTTTTCTCTTCATTGATCTTTTAGATATCCTGGAAAATTAGATATTTTCCTCTTCCATCTTAAAACTCAATCAGATGAGATTAGGTGTTTTCCAAAAACACAGCTGTGGTTTCTCACCTTAGTTATCGTATCTCATTTGTTGCTTAATGTACATTCAGTAATCATACTGGTTCAGACTTACACACCAAGTTTTAACATCAGTGTTTTAAGAGTAGTATTTTACAAATCACTGTAGAAAGGTGTAGGTTGCATTCTATTTTCAGAGGAATTTCCAACTTGAAAGCACAGTGAGCTTTATATGAACTAGAAAATCCCAAGGTGTAAAAGCCCAAAAGGTCTCTATCACTCTTCTCCCTTCAGATACTACACGTGCAAAAATTTTACAGCATCGCTCCAAGCCTCAAGTTGAGAGAAGTTATGACTTAAGGCTATTGGACATGTAATTTTCAGACAGCTGCAAGTTCTGCTGTTATCAAACACTTCTTCACATGCAACAAAAGGTCTGGTTATTATGCACAATGCCATATTCAATTAACATTGATTTAAAACATTTTTGATATTTTAGGTGCATTTTGCTAATAAAAAAGAGGAATGTGGTAGGAAATATTTTGTGAACTTGAATAGTTTAAGTATTATGGTAACTTTGTCAAAAAAATTCAGTTTCTAAGCAGAATCCAGGCATAAGATGTTGTATTTCTAATAGATACAGTTGTGCTGGGTTTTTTCCCCTGACAAATACAAATCTTTGAGGAATGATTTAAAATGGAAATAGCTTCAGAGCCTTCACAGTCTGTTGCTGTGTAATTTTCTAGAGTTAAACCATTTGGGGAGATGAAATCGATTCAGTGGAGCTATCAGATAGGATCTCACAGCCTTTCTGTTTAAATGTGCTTTACTCCTAATGCAAAGAGAGCACGTATATATGTGCCTGTGGTGTTGCTGAAGGGGACTAAAGAGACTAAATACTGTTGGTGCTCAGTGAGCTTTGGTTTCTCTTTTAACCCATGTTTTTGCAAACCTCATGTGTTCTTTCCTGCATCTCAGGTATTACTTTGCTAAACTGGCATGTCTAGGGTTTATTTTTTTCTCCCTTAAAGTTCAGTCTTTCCAGCATTCTGGAATTTTTAATTTCGCTAAGCCACTTCAAATTTGTGTGCTGTTTTCTCAGATGGAAGTGGAACCTGCTTTTGACAAACAGTTCTATGCCATTTCTATGCTCTGTTGTGGATCTTCTAATACTGAGACTGACCTAAATGCTATGGTCAAATGTTCTCTGCCTTTTCTCTGCCAGAGCCTCTTACTGGTAGTTTTCACTCCTAAGTGTTCCATGATTCTATTCCTAATTAGCAAGTTTCTTGAAATACACTAAATATCTTTTTCCTGTATGCCAAGATCAGCTTACATTGTTCTAAGCATAGTAGTTTATTTATGCATCTGTTTCTTAGAGCTGTCACTTTCTGTGAACATTTGTGCCACGTTTGCGATGTGACACTTTCTGACAAGTTCCTTTCAGTGGGATCACCCTCGTTTTTGGAATATGCCACAATGAAACCATGCCTAAATGATATTGTTTCAGACTCTTCCTAGCTCTCCCCGCTTGTTCATTACCACTTGCCTGCCTTCTTTCAGCATGTTTAATTTTTTGCCCAAGACTTTTCAAGTAAGATTTTGTGATACTGTCAGATGTCGAACTTTAAAGCTTCTATTACAGTTTCCAGTTATCTATTATTTTTGTAGTTCTTTCAGAAAAATCTGAAAATTGATCAAGTTATCTTTTTTTTTTTCTTGTCTAATCTTATAGTGAGGTTTTTTTTCTTAATACATTCTAATCTGTTGTGGGTAGAAGTGGTATTTGTTAGGGTCATTCTTTTGAAGTGTGTATATTCTGGACTTACTGATAGTAGTAATTAGATACATGTAATAACAAGTAGCTTTAGTAATTAGTGAACTCCTGATAGAGAGAGCACAATAGTTTGAGACATTCGTTGTTTCAAACAGAAAGACAAAATTATCCAGATACTTTTTGTTTTAGTATTAAAGGAATATTTCGTGCTATATACATATTTCTTGGGTTTGGGATACACACATGTGATACTGTTCATAATTCCAAAATTTGGTAGCAATGGTTAAAATCTGCAGCTACTGAAAGTGAATAAAAGGTGAAACAAAAATAAAATACGTTTTGTTTATATCACTGAAAAAGCTTTTCTTTTCTGCAAGTTTATTACAGAAATGTAAAGGTATTTTTAAGTGATCAGAAGCAGCCAAAAATGGAAACTGTTCAAGAAGTCCAAAAAAGTCAGCATAAAGTGCAGAGAAAGAAGAGGTCTTAAAGTGTTTGCAGTTTGTGTTTCCATCCCTGTTTGCTGTTGGGGAAGCTTGCCCTGGATTTGTACTTTGGACCAGCTGTGTGTGGCTGTAACCGTGGCTGCCCTTACAAGGAAATATTTTTCTCTAAAGTTCTTGCTAAAGACTAAAAAGAAAATAATTTTCAGTCCATTTTAATTAGAATTTCATTTTATTTCCCTAGTTAGTGTTTGCCTGAAAAGGCAGAAGGGTTTTCCTTGCAGAGCTGGACAGTGCAGGAGTTTTTGGCTGTTAATTTGTCTGGCTGGTTTTATATTCAAACTCAATGGCTGCTCTGGCCCAGGTCTAAAAAGTTTGAATGTTTATGTTTCCTTAATATGAAAAACATTTTGCCACTGTTGCATTAGTGCTAACTGCATTTTTTAAAAATCAAATAACAGATTTACTATTATAGTCTATTATTTTCCCCTATTAAATGTGCTTTTCTTGGCTTACATACCTCTTATCCTTTCAGTAAGATTCATCAGTTTCCTTAGTAAAGCCTAATGTGAGATATTGAGGATACAAGGAACAGAACTAGCAAGGAAGAACAGTTGAAAATGCTTAAAGGCCATTTTTATTGGAAATAAAAAGTTCCAGCAGCAGATGCCTTTGTTGTTTTCTTGTTGTTTAGTTTTTGGGGTTTTTTTTAATGAACAGCTGGCTTAATTTTTTTAAACAACTTTTGTGCAGATGGGTAAAAGGGGAGAAAAATGTGTTGACTTTGCCAGTGGAACAGCATATTTAATCACCTTGATATCAGGTCCTAGATGAGCTTTCTGGAGCTTGGATAGTAAGAATGCCAGAAGCTGGATGTGTCCTTCAAAAGTTGACTTCACCCCTGGTGTTCATGATCTTCCTGAGCATCTTTTGTTGCTGTTCTCACTGCGTCTGCAGTGCTGAGAGTAGTTTGGTCTGATGAACAGACTGTTACTAACAGCCTTTGTTACTGCTGCGTGTAAGTCTAAAAGGACAAATATAATATTAAGGTACCAAAAAGGCAAAATGTTCCCTCTGAGGGCCTCTTAATAAAGTTCTCATAGTCACAATTAGTTTTCCCTCTTCAAGTTACTTTTTTGTATTTGTGATGATTCTTCTCTGTTTTCTCAACTTTCAGATTTTTTTCTGAATCTTTTAGAAATCTTTCATAGATGAATGATGCAGTTTGGATTTGTTTGATAACCATCACTGTTTGACGAGAGTCTTCTACCTATATATGCAAGTTATTTATACTGTGAAATGAGCATTTTTGGAGTTATATTATTTCCTGAGTTTGGCTAACAAATTAATCTGAAAATAATAAGCTCTTCTAGTTCCTTTTTATTAGGTGTCCTGTTTTAGGCTGAGTTTTTTTGGAGGGAGGAGAGGTGAAATTTCAGTGAATTCCAATAATTTTTAAATCATGCATCTTAGAGTATCTTTTTGGGCTAAAATTACATACATAGCAAAAACCTTGTTTCCCTTACTGACCAAAGTTTAAATGTGCTGACTCCATTACCTTTTACAGGAGCAATCTGTGGGTAAAAAGTTCTCCTTTTAGTGCTTTTTAGTGATACACTGTTTTGGAAGATGTTTCTTAAATTCCTTTACTGAACGTACTAAAGTGTTTGTGGAAGGTCAATCTGATATTCTGTCACTGATTTTCATGTTGTAGAAAATGTAACTAAAATATTAGTTTGAGGCAATGCATGAATCTATGGTAAAACCATAAATTTACTCCTGGAAAAAACCCTGCTTTTCATATTTAAGCCTGAATTCACCATCACAATAAATATTAATCACAAAAGCTACAATGTACATCCCAACTATTGGCAACTGGCTGTTTATTGGGATAGTTTACACACAGAAATTAAGGCATTCTCTCTCATTTTCATTGAGCAGAGAGCTAAATATCCTGACTAAACGCTAAAAAACCCCCACTTTTAGGGCAGAAGCCATGATTTTTGTGATTTAGGGAAAACTACTTTGCGAAGTGCCTTTTGTGTGCTATGCAGTCTGTGCCATAGGTGCAGCAGAGCGTGTGGGGCACTCAGGGGAAGGTGGATTTGTATTCCCCAGTTTTAGCTTGCTTTGACATCTGCACATCCTCTCTGCCTTTCCATAGGAATCTCTGGACAGATTGCTTCTGAGTAAAATATGGTTTCATTTTTTCCCGATTTAAAAAAAAAATGTTGTGTTTGTTAGGGCAAAAAGACAAGAAATTCTTCCTGAAATTGGCTCCCTTGTTCTAGAAATGACTTGAATTTGCAGATAGCTTCGTTTTTGTTTGGGCAGCACTGATCATTTAGGAGATGCCAGGCACTCTTGCCTCATTCTCCTTCCCCTTTCCTCCCCTCTGCTGCCTGCAGAATTCCTTTTCTCCTTATTGTAATGACTGGCAGCAAATATTGAGGAAGGGAGAGAGCCTGGTGTCTCCCGAGATGGATCTCAAACTTCAGGCGATGTCCTTCTGTGGCATCTGAATAAGGAATTCCTGAAAATCTGGATTTTCAGATTAGTGAACAGATAGATCTGCTGTTTGAGTATTTGTTTGCTGTTTTAATTATACTAACCTGCTTAAACTCTCTGTGGGGACAAAAGGTGAACAGATCTTCCCACTTTTAGCTACCATGTTCCTTAAAAAATTCCTAATTTAACCCCTAGAGGAAGAAAATGCTTTTAGCCTTTATTGCCTGCTGCATCTGTGTGTTTTGCACCCTGAACTGTCCTCATTATTGTGATTATTCAGAAGATTGTGCCATCATCTCTGAAGTTTTGTTGACAAGGAGATAAGTTTATACCAGAGAACTTCTGTGAATCACAGTATGTTGGATTTTCTTAGAAATACATACTGAATTTAAAAGTCTCCCTTTGGGGAATGAAAAGGAATAACTTAATGCAGTTAATCACTCCTGGCACTACCTGTCTAAAACAACTGGAAGGCAACGGATTGAGATTTTAGATTGTACAACTGTCCTGCAAAATCAACATTCCTTTTAGAAAGCCAAAACCAAGCCACCTACAAGCAGGATATTGCTTTAAGGCTACAGATTTAAACAGGCAGAAAATGGACTTTTAGGATCCAACAGCAGCAGTAAATCTGCCATCATTTGCATTGTATTTTGAGTAACCAAGTTATTAAGTGTTTTTGTCTAGCTTGAACGTAGGGTAACATTATACATCCTTGATACTGCTTTGTTAATATGTGCTTTTTTTTACTGTTGTTACTGCACTGATGTGGCTTGAGGCAATTTTATCACCTCCATTTAACCTTTGGTGTGTATTACTGTAAGTATATATACTGATATATAAGTGTATATATATATCTAAGTATATATTCTTATATATATACTTAAATATATGAAATGAGTAGAGGCTCACCTGCTGCATCTGTGCAGTGGTCTCTCTTGAGGGGGGTAGAGAGATTTATGAAAATTAGGCTCACAGATTTGAAATTGAAGTGGTGTTTGAGGAGAGGTGCCAGACTCCTGAAAAAGATGCACTTTTGATCTCAGCCTTTTCTATACTACTGCGTTTAAGCAGCTAATTTTTCAACACAGTAAATGAAATATTCCAGCTTTGCTGACATAAACCAGAGGCCGAACAGAGGCAGAGCTGGATGGAGGAAGCTTGGGCTTTGTCACAGTGTGTAGTAAATAAAAATGCTGTTGGGATTGCTAAGAACTCACATATTTCTTTGAAATTAGCAGCACCTTTAGGTACTCTCAACCCTGAGTGTTCACACCCAGTTTTGGCAGCCTGATTTTGAGCCGCCGTGTTCGGTAAAGGTTGTAGAAATCGGTGTCTGCATCAATGGCTGAGCGAGCATCCTGCTCTCCAGCATCACCAGCTGGATGAGGATCTGATAGTTTGCCACTTCCCAGGGGGCTTGTGAGGTGGTGGAAAAGTTGCTATAATCTGCAGGATGTGCAAAAAAAACTCACCTCGGGACTGGCAGCCTGCATTTGGTTTTTACACTGAATGCTCCCTGTTATTTTAAACCACGTGAGTTTAAGATTGTTAGAGAATAGGGAAGTTTTTTGAATTTCTAATTTTAAAATGAAAGTAGGAAGATCTCCCCCACTTTTATAAAAGGTGTCACTGCGATAGGAAGGTGTGAGTTTTAACTGAGTCTATTTGCCCCTTGCTCCTCTGAGTATCCGAAGAGTACAGAGTTGGCTATGCAGAGGAGCCAAGTTTCAGGGAGCTGCTGGTATGAAACGAGCTTATATAATTCATGGCCATTTCGGCATCATCTGCTTCCTGCAGCCATAAAATTATCTAAATTCTATGGCTACAATCTAATCTGAAATATCTAAGTGCTTGTGGCTGTAGTTTTTTTTCAGGTGATAAACTATTTGCCAGTTAATCATTAGAGCTATTGAATAACTTGTGAATTTGGGGAAAAGGCAAGGCTCAGACTTTCAAAAGTGTGGTTCGTTTGTATTAGTGGAAATTCTAAAAATTTGGTCAAAGAGAAAGAAAACATGTTATAGTGGAAACAAATAGCTCTTTGCTGTTTTTATTATCATAGATTAAAGTAGGAAAGCCAAGGGGTGACTTAAGAAAAAAACAACTCTCTTTTCTTTAGAAAAAAGGACTGGTGAGGGAGCTGTCAGGAATTTCTATGCTACACTTTTCAGTTGTGCTATGATCCTTTGCCTCCTGTTTTCTTCCCTTTCTGTTTTTCACTTGGCCACCTGAAACTAGAGTTTTGAAACACATCATCCAATCTTTCCTCGGTGCTTAGGACGGCATTTAGTTCACTGGTTTGTTTTCAGGAGCCAAACAGCAATGTTTTGAGATATTGTTACCGTCTGAAAAAATTCACACTAAATTGTATTGAGTAATGAATCAGATTTTTTTTTTTTTTTAATTTGCTTTAGATTATTTTGGAGCGTATTTACTTTCCAAGGTGTTTCTGGTATCACCCAGTTGTATGTGTCACAATGCAAAAGCAAACTAAGTTGGATTTTAAGAATAACAGTGCTTTAGTATGGGATCCTAAACAGATTTGTCTTTGGGAATATCCTCGTTAGATGGATCTTGTTAGTGCGACCGAAGCGATTCATACCTTAGATGTTGCTTTTTGGATGTCTTTGAACTACAATAGTCTTTGAAATTATTAGTTGCCATCTCACTGCAAAACGCATGCTGAATGCAGTGCTGCACTGCATACATGACATATTCATCCTGCAGGAAGCTGGCTTAACTGGGTTTTGTGAGGTGCTTATTTTTAGGCAGAAACGATCCCAAACTAGTGATTCCTAGCTTTGTGCAGTGTTTGGTGCTGGAGAACTAATCCAGCACTATTTGGGAGCCTCAGCAGAGGGCACTGTTGGAGCATTAAAGGCACTTGAAAGGCTCATCTCCAGCTTTTCTTGATTTTTTTTCCTGTTTGGAAAGTGTTTAATGTTCTCCATGTAATTAAATTCAGTTCCCTGTATAATTAGCAATGGAGCCTTATTCTTCGTGCCACTGCTGTGGATAGTATTATTTTTGTCTCTATTTGCCTTCAGTCAATGCAAAATACTGTTGCCTATCAAAAGGTAAAAAGTTTTATTGCTATCTCCCAAAGCTACACAATATTTAAAGGTAGAAATAGAAAACTGTGGAGTTCCTTTAGTTGCTCAGAGTAAATAGGAAACCTTTAAAATTCCTGCTCATGGCTCGGGAAGGAGCAGAGTTAATGCATCACAGTAACTTTACATTTGTATCCAAATGTGTATTATAGTGTTTTTGAATTGTCACTACTTGCAGTTTGTCAAAAATATATATGAAACACATAATATTTAATTCTGTGTGAAACTTACTGATTTTGTTCGGCAGATTTTGTTTTCTTCTTTAGTTTGTTTTCCTCTGGATCTTTGCAACAACTTGTCCTGTATTGGTGCTGTTTAGCATATTGAAATATTAATTAGAGTGATCAGGCATAGTTATTTTTCATTAATTGCAAATGCAAAGTAATTACTGTGACCTAGAAATAGTTTCCTTGTCCAAATTCCTGTAAACATCCTGATTTTTTTATAATTTATGAGGACTAGCTACAAAACATTGTGTCACAAAGAAATAATTTTCTGAGGTACTAGAGTACTTAACACTGATGTTACATTGAACTGCTCTTACTGCTTGTAAAGGGGAGATATTTGGAAGATCGAAGTCTAATGTGTTTGGCTCTTGAATTGGCAAATACATAGAGCATTAATTGCAGAAAATGCATTGTAGGTTTCTTTCAGAAAAGAAACCTTACTCTTTGTCCGTAACTGGTTGAGTTACACGAACAACCTGGAGAAGTTTGCATTAAAGATCGAGGGATACACTCTGCTACCGACTGGCAGGATACTCCTGCATTTATTTCAAAATCAACCACAGAAGACATCTTCTCCAAAAATCTTTGTTGCCTTAGAAATAGCGGGGAATATTTTTTTTTTCCCCTACTTGAAAATGTTAATTAGTAAGTTATCGGCAGCTGAAAGCAGGCGGATTGCGAGGGAAGGAGCACCAAAGAGTTTGAAACGAAAGCGTTCGGTGTGGGTCCGTACGGCTCTTTGCTTCCAGGGGAAATCCCAGGGTTGGAGCCTGATCCTGCTGCAGGCTCTGTGCCCTGCTGGTGTTGTAGGATCTGTAGGGATGGCAGTGCAGGGTCTGTCCCTGCCTGCAGCGAGGCTCATGTCTCAAGGCCAACGCCGCTGTCTGCAGTCACCGCTGGGATTGCAGCTGGAAATAGCAACTTTAAATAACAAAGGCAAAAGTTAGTTGGGTTCCTTCTTAGTGCAGCACAAGGCAACTGGTTTTGACTTTCAAAAAGAGAGGCGATTGCCTTCAAAAAAAAAGCATAGTGAGTAATATTGCCATACAGTGAGTTGTAACCATCTCTGTCATGTATGTTCTAAGGGGACTAATACAGTGCCCAAGAAGACTCTAATTAAATATTTGTTACATATTTGTTTTTTACAAATCATTTTGGTTTTTGTACATATTTGTTTTTTACAGCCTTCTTTCATACAGTTTTCTATTAGTGTCTCCTTACATGAGCTCGGTAGGGTAATATTCAGGCAAATTTCTGTTTTGTCTGAAACATTAATACTGATGTTCTGCTCCTGTATCATCCCTGTAGCTGTTATCTGCTGTGTGTTTTCCCCACGAGAGGCTATCGGAGGTTTTTAGTCCAGACTGTTTGTATTCGACAAGGTCAAGATAAGTTTTATCTCTATAGATAAGTCAAGTGCATTAGGATCGATACAGTTACAGTAAAATACATTGGCAATATTTATTGCCAAGATCCTAATGAATTTTTGAAGCTTGGAAGACTGTCAGTGGAGTGAGGATGCCCTAAATGGTTATTTATAACAGGGCCTATGTAATTATACAATTAAATACTTTTTGAAAATAAAAAATTGTACAACTTCATGGTTTTTGACAAGGTAACGCTTTATGCTCCTCCTCCCCCAAATCCTAACAGATTCTTAGGACACCATCAAACTAAGTATTTACTTTCCATTGACTTGGGTGTCTGTATAGGGATTTATGAGGTTTGTTTCCTGCTTACTTGTTATGATGATAAAATTGCTCTGATTTTAGCACACTAATGGGGGGATTGAATTTTACCTTCAGTTTTTATTGACAAGGTAATTGTCTTTGTTTTGGCTTTGACAGAGTAGCTTTGGCCAGTTTCATTTGTGATATAAATTTCCCTAGGTACGTATTTATGCAGTTAAATCAATAAGTATTTCATAATCTCTCTAAATACTTACGTAACTTAATAATTCCAGCCATTATGATGCATCTGCTTAAATATGTATTTTATGTAGGGGCATTTAAAAATGCAAATTATAGGGATTATTTTCCTTCAGGCTTTGTATTTTTCTGTTGCATCAGATAGAGAGTTAAGAAAATTAACCCACAAAAAATCCTGCTAAAATAATAATGAAGATCTGCCTTCTATCTGGTAAAGATAATTTGTTGATAAGACTCCATGGCTTGCTTGAACTCATTTTGCTTTCTCTGCTTTCTGTAGTTGATCTTTTAAGCCACATGATACAACCATGGTAAGGGCTAAGTTAGAGAGAAAGTTTCCACCTTTATCACAGTCACCTACTTTTGGGTCTTTTATTAATCTGTCACATAGGTCTGTTTTCTACCCCTCCTCTCTCCAGAGCACCAGAGACTGCTTATTTTTATTGTTAATACTTGGAGATTCAAAATCAGGATTGATAATACCGTGTTGGGAAGCTGCTGTGTAGCTTCTCTTCGTCTTTACCGCAGAGGTTTGATACCTGACACTTTTAATTTAATTTAATTAGGGAGGCAGAACCCCATCTTGGTGTTCATTAAGGGGATTATTCATCAAAGTTATTGCTTCCTTGATGGAGAATAACAATATCACTCGCAGTGGCTGCTGTTGCTCTCATAACTGTATTACTTTCTACTATTTTTCTCTCCAGGGCTTTGTACTTAGTCTCTTTATTTGAAAATTTTAAATTGAGGGAAGCATAAACTTCTGGTATAGCAAATTCACCAGGGTCGCATTTATTTTGGTCTAGTAGCTATATGTCGTGTAAATGCTTCACAGAATTTTTTTTTCCACTTTTTATTGGTTCTCTGCACTGTCTTTAAATATTTGTATTTCTTTCAAGCTTAGCTGCACTTCAGCTCAGGGCCTGAGGTTTCTGGCTGCCTGTTTGCTGATGTAGCTGAACTCTGTCATACTAAAATCCTGCAGAGATCACTGTAGGAAGGAAGCCTCTACGAAGCAGGGAGTCACCATGGGCTTTGCTGGAACAGAGTGGAAATCTAATGTAAAATTAATAAGGGGAGGGTTGGGGGAGAGCAGACTGTTTGCAAAAGTTATCTTTTGTAACGCAGCCCTAACCAAATATTCAGAAAATGACAGCTTTAAAAATAGAACAATTGTCCTTTTAAAACATGACTAGTTTGGTTAATTTACCCCCAAGTATCCGGTGTCTGTGACTCTGAAAAACCCTTATCTACTAAGGGGGGAAAAAAGAGCATTGCAGAAAAGGTGACAAGTTTTCACCTCTTTCCTCAGAGAACATTTTAATTCCACTTTAATCAGCCTGCCAATAAAAGAGTACTTGGCTTTCAAGGGGAAACAAATCAAAATATGCATTTATCAGTCACGAGGCAGAATTCAATCGCTCACAACTGATGAACTCCAAAAGGAATGAAACTAGTACTATCACGCTGCCTTGGTGGTTTGCTTTGTACTATCAAAGAACTGGTACTATCTTTTCCTGCCACATCCACTATTTGTCTGTCATCCCTAATTATGGCCTTTCAAAAGCAACGCTTCATAATTGCTGTTAATGATTAAAAAAAAAAATTTCGCATCTAGATAACTAAACTAGTGTTCTGCAGTGTGCAGATTTGTGTGTTGTGCAGCTGCAAAAATAACTAAAAAAAAAAAAAGCAGAGATGAGGCAGAGGAAAGAGAAAGAGGTTGCCAAGTGGTATTGTCAGCGTTATCGTACAGGGCTCCTACAAGGGCACGTCACAGGCCTGTCTTATTAAAATAAAACTTTATTTTCCACTAGGAGAGGAGACTGAGGTTCACGTTGCGCTGCACAGGTGGGCTCTCATTTCAGGCTCCTCTCTGCCACTCTGCTCCGGTTAAGAAAGAAGAGCCTGAAGTGGAAAGAAGGGTTTTTTTGTATCGAAGCAAAGTTGGATGCTGTTTCACATATGGGTGTTTCTAGGTTGTGGGAATTGGTTGCTCTGGGTTTTCAGCTCGTTTAGCATGAGGCGAACACATTGCTCACTTTATTGATATTAAACAGAGTTGTCCTGATGGTTACAGTAGTTAGACTACAGCATTATACACAAAGCTGAATCTTTCTGGTGAGAGAAACTGCATTCTTTGGGCTTATCTTGCTCCCTGCGCTGGAATTTACATGCGTAACTACCAGTGCATCAAGATGAGTTTTTCGCCTTTGTGTGGTTTGCATCTCAATGAGGGTAGAGAGGTGCAGTCTGTTTAGCTTTCCTTCTCCCTGCCCTGAAAAATGGTTAAAACTCACCTCCTACTTTATTTATGCTTTGTTCCATCTGACTTCTCTCCTGCAACTAAGAATTTATGAGGCCAGAAAGCAAGAGCCAAACTGCTCTTGTGTTTCATTTTCTCCATTCTCGTCCTTGTTTGATTTCTTGTCAATTTTTTGCACCCTGGCTGCGGAACCCTTTAAGGCCAGGCTCGGGCAGCCCCCGAGATACTCAGCTCCCCTAACACAGCCCCATGCCTTGTTCAAATCCCAGCCTTGACTCTGGTGTCCTGGGATTGCAGCCTGAGACTGGTAGCACAAAATACCAGCCTTGGCGCGAGTTTGATGTGCAAAAACACCAGGATCTGACCTCTAGTCTCTCCTTTTCCCTTTCCTGTGGTTCCACAGTATCTCACTTGTGTTGCCTGGGTCTGGGGAGCTTTCTGCTCTCCTCTGTCCCACTGAGCTCCATCCTCTCTTCAGATCTCACCTCCTGACCTCCTTTTTTTACCCGGGAGTCGATTAGACAAAGGAGGTACGTTGTCATATGGATGGGATATACAGATAAATTGCATTGTATTTTTTTCTCTTTTACAGTTGTTTTTAATCCTGTGTTTCAAAAGCATGCTGGTAGCAGTTTTGGGTAAAAGAAATATAAAGTAGAATTGTTCAAGTGCCTGTTTGAGTCACAAATTTGTGGAAATGAATGTGTTGATATTGCTTGAATAGGCAGAACAACCTGTGATACTCTAAAAAACGGGGAGAAACAGGGTAGAAATGTGATGGGGTGAGAAACTTTCTTCTTCATTCAGCAGTGGTTACATCAGTCATAGTGTGATAGGAGTAAAGGGTTTTCTGTGTTCAGCTATTCATTTCAGGACTGCTTATATTTAATTGACATGAAGTGTGCTTGATTTAAAATGTATGTTGCACAGCTTTGGAAAATGAAGTTTAAGAAAACCAAGTTGAACTGTAAATAATAATGAGTTTATGAAAGTACTCTAATGGCTACAGATAAATGATTTAGGATTATAACTTGCTGTTGCTTAAATAAACAGTTGAACTTACAAACAACAGATAGTACAGAAACCCAAAGTTTTCAAAATAATCTTTATTTTTAAGTGACAGCAAAGGAGAATTGTGAAGCTTTGCATGGAGCTTCTTACATTTCACATGCTCTTTTGCTTTCATGGTTTTGTCAGACAGACCTTCACATTCTTCACACTCTCATACATGTTGCCTGAATTCTTGCCCCTGTTGTCTGATTTCCCAGTTAACATACTGCACTCAGGAAATATTTATACATTCACTCTGGGAAAACATGGGAACATTATTTG
Organism: Vireo altiloquus; assembly: GCA_013396875.1. Taxonomy (NCBI): domain Eukaryota; kingdom Metazoa; phylum Chordata; class Aves; order Passeriformes; family Vireonidae; genus Vireo; species Vireo altiloquus. The sequence continues at coordinate 43,956 of VZRF01014330.1, read as the reverse complement.
TCTGTTAGGTTATTTTGCTCTAAGAATAATCTGCTGAAGGTGGTACTGTGTTATGACCTGAACCACTTGAAATATTGTACATACAGGCTACTAAATTAAAATGTTCATACTGCTGTGTGAGATTATAGATAGTTTGTGCTTTCCGGAGAGCTGATCAGAAAAATGATAAATCATTAGACAGCACTAAAGAAGGTGACAGAATTGAAGGTTGGAGGAGGTGGAGGAGGGGGTAGTGAAGTATGAGTCAGAAGCCAACAAGTTCTTCAGAATTTGGTAATTAACATAAGTGAAAATAGGAGTCAGCAGGAGCTGGAATGACAAAAATCTCTTAACAGCTTTTAAGAATGCAGAAATCCAGATGTTGTAATGTTGTATCCTGATAGAGGATTTGGTGTGTTATCCTCTATGTGATGGGTAAATTCCATACAGAACAGTATGAAATGTTCTTTGGAAGGCAACTGTAGGGTATCCTACCCCCCATAAAACTAGTGTTTTCCCTTACTTTTCTCTGTAAGGCTTGCTGAATCATAAGGACCTAGAAATTTTCTTTTTATTAGAGCTTTGGCTGATCTTATTAAATATCTGAAATTGTATTCAAGTTTTTAATGAACTTTAGAGGTTTTTTGCAATACATTTCCTGAATTTAGTAGTATGCTTTTGGGATGGGGGGAGTTTAAGATGCATTTTTATACTGTTGTCTTTGGGAATTAAATGCCTAATTTTTCTTTATCTTCTCTATACCTCTACCTATACAGCTCTTCTTTGGTCCTTTTTTTTTTAAGTAAGCATGTAAGATAACCAAATATGTTTGTCACAACTTTGGCCAGGGATTTCTGCCCTTGCAGGTCTAATTATCTGCCCTGTTTTATTGCCCTGTTTTATACTGTCATGTAACAGTATATTACTTACTTTTTCCTGACCCTCCTATAAAGAGAAACCACAATAATTGGTCTCTGATTTTGAAGCCCTTTCGCTGGGTGTGTGGTATATGTTACTTTAGTGTTTTTGAGTAATTTTTATGACACTTCTCATGGCCAAGTCTTGTTCTCTGCAAGATCAATAGGAAATGTCCCCCTTATTTCTTTGGGGGCGGATCTTGCTACTGTGTGTTTATAATGTCAAAGACAGCAATAAATCTCTGGTCCCCATCACTGGAGTAAAATCCACTTGGTGTGAAAGGTCAGAAAGAGGTGGCAATGCTAAGAAATGTCTCTGAGTGTCAGAATCAATTAAAATATTACTTTATTTAAATTACTGATTTCATGGCATCATTCTAATTCATGGATGCTTTTTAAGGCATGAATTCTATTTGGAAATACTAGCACTAGAAAGCACTGGGTGCCTGAAAGCTGTGGGTTTAGGGGCTTTTATTACTGGTTCTTTTTTGAAGATGAGTCTGTCTAGTTTATGAAAGCAAAGAAGTAAGACATGAAGGACAGATTCAAGACCCTTTCCTTGCTCCTTTTTAATCTGCTGCAATTACTGTACATTCTTAACCCCGAAAGTAAAAACAAGTTGGAAACTCAGCTACCCCCTAAAAAGGAAAAAACCCAACAGCTTTGATGCATTGGGTTTCAGCGAGAGACGCCCCCGGCATCACCTGCAGTGTGGTGGTAACCTGGGGGTCAGGCAAACTTGAACTGCAGCATTAGGGCTGTTGTGAAGCCTATCAAGCTCTTCCTGTGAGCTGGTGCTCCCCGTGCTGCTGCCTGGGGCTGCCATGCTGCTGCTGCTGCTGCTGAGCTTTCCAAGCAGCTCCTTCCTGGTGCGTTTGGCACGGAAGAGAAGAGGGATACTCATCACCCACTGGATTTGCCTTCTCCAGGCAAAAGGAGCTTTTGCCTTCCCGTTTCACACCGCTGACAACTTTTCGTGAGCTGTTGTGATGGAAGTAATGCCATTTAAAGAGAGATATGTTTAGACATGCTAGGTTTATCTTACAATAGGAGTTGCTAGTGTCTAAAATGTAGCCTGTTTTTATCACAGACCAAAAAACTTGATGCAACATTTCACATTTTATTTGATCCAGCAAACACATTTTTGGTGCTCACTTAGTGTTAAAATCAGCTTTCTCTAAGTAACTGCCAGCTCTTAGCCTCATTTTTTAGATTGTGGTGCTCCATACTACTTTAAAATACAGTCTAGTCTTTGTAGGAATGGCTCTTTTACAGCATCCATTTACTAAACACATCCTTGGTTCAAAAAGGTGCTTGAAAAACTTGGGTGGTAGCTGACCTGGAGGACAGACAAATTGTGTTTTTAAGAATGTCCTCCCAGTATTGCTATTTGGGTTTACTAAAAAACTTAAATTAGACAAGAAGTACAATAAAAAAATCAGAATTTTGTGAAATGAGAGCTTCAGTTTTTGAGCATTACAAACCCAAGCAGCCATATGTTTTTGGATTTTACAGCTGTGATAGTCCACAGGGTGATTCAATCAGACTGAACCTGCAATAGGTATCATGGAGTTGGTTTTTTAAGCCAGAGGAATCCTTATGACATTTATTTCAACCTTCAGTATAACAAGCTGCAGTTTTCTCATCAGCTTGCTTTGTAAGGTGTCCAGGATGTTGGGAATTTTAAATCTTTTTTTCCCCTCCAATTATTGCCTGTATGAACGTCTTGCAGCAGGCAAGTGCTTTCCCTGGCAGAGCAGGCTGAGGAGCACTTACTCATGGGGAAAAGTGGCAGTGAACTTCAAAAGGAACCAAACAACAACCCCTAAAACACACAATGTTTGGAAGCCTGACCTCTGCTAACCTGATCTTCTGTTTCAGGGCATTTTGTTTGTTTTGGATGCCAAAGTGGGTGGCTGTGGGTCTGCAGCAACACTGAGCGAGCACCAAACCCCTTAACTGAAAACTCCTCAGGGATTAAATCTTGATTATTGGAATATATTGTTTTGTTCATCTTGATTTTTTAAACTTCTGGATATACTAAAAGCACATTTCATTGATAATTATGAGAACTGGGAATTGACAGCCAGCATCTCTCATGCAGTGTCACAGACCTACACAGAAAGTCTTGAGAGAAATGCAAAATACCTCTTTTAGGGGGAAAAAAAAAAAAGTGGGAAAATGTAGAAAACTCCTTAAATGCTTTTTTTTTTTTTTCTTTCCCTCTGTTATTTCCTTTAGCTTCTTGAATTAGGAAATTTGGTTGGGAGAACTAAATAGGATTTGTATTTATAATATTCTAACAGACAATTTACAGAATCAGAGAATGAATTAAGTTGGAAAAGACATCTGAGGTCATCGAGTCCAACCTATGGTTGATCACCACCTTGTCAAACTGATCCTGGCACTGAGTGCCATGTCCAGTCTTTCCTTAAACACCTCCAGGGAGGGTGACTCCACCACCATTCATGCCCTTCCAGGGGTTTCTCAGGAATAACAAGGTGGTCCCTTCTGCATGGACAAAGCATTTATTTATTTTTGGAGAAATTTTTCCTTCCCAACAGTTGGAGCAGGAACAAAACACAGATTTTTTGCTTCTTGCTGCCTTTTTTTCTTGGTAGGGTAGGGAAGGACTAAGAAGGAAATGTGGGCGAGGGAGACACAGACCCAAACTGGCAAGGAATCTGAGACCTTTATTCAGACAAACAAGCTAGTTTTAGACACTTCTCCAAGACCCACTATTTCCTAATATGGTATTTTTCACTAAGCAACCTATCTCACATTGCCATGCCAGTAATACACTTTCATAATATCCTTATTTGAGGGTGATCACACATGTCCACCTGTCCAGCAGCTTTTGGCAGGCTCCTCTCGCAGGGCTCTGCCCTGTGGCATCTCCTCTCCCCAAGGTCAGGCAGAGAGAAGCTCCTCTGTGCTGTCATGGCATTCTGCAGGCACATCCACAGCCTGCAGTTCAATTCCATCCTATCTCTTCCCACAAGGAAAGGGAGAGGAAATGGCTCAGGTTTTGGGAGCAGGGGATGGAGATACGTTCGGACCATAGGGAGGGTTTGGATCTGAGCAGCAGATGCTGAATGACAGCACCAGTCTGGTTACGTCTTCTGCCTCCCTTGTGTGAGGGTGTTTGTTTAAATGAAAACAAGAGCAGCATTTTTGGAAAGCATTTTTGGAGAAGGGGTAGTGCTGTGTAGCAGGACATCAGACTAGAAATCTCTATGTGTAGTAGGTAAAGGAAGTGCTGGGGGTGCAGGCTGCCTAATCTGCCAGAGATCTCAGGGAAATGCCAGTGTGTTTGGGTTTGTGTTTGTGTTTATTCCCTGCATTGTCAGATGCCTCTGCGGCTGTAGGAGTGGGGCTGCTGCAGGAACTTCAGAGAGGTATGAAAAACATTCCTTCTAAAAATACTGGGAAGCTCCCTCCACCCCCATTGTTTATTGGAAACTTTTCCCCTGTCTTAAGATATTTGATTATGGTGTAACGCAGCTAATTTAAGCATCTGTTTATCACGGCCTGGCTAGACTGAATGTGAAATTTCAATTGAATTACCTCCCAAGAGAGCTTTAAGCTCTGAGGGTAAAACAAATAATTTTCTCTCCATTCCCTTGGGATTGTCAATAAAAAGAATTCATTTAAATAGTTTACATGCGTTTTGAAATGTTGCATCTACTAGACTTGGGTTTGTTGTTAGTGGAAAATTGCCAGTGTGAGTGGAATATTGGCTTTAACTCGACTATGGTAATGTTGTAGCATGGTGGTACATGGTTTGGAAAGGCTACAGCTGTGAAATCATTTGCATTTAATTCATATTTGATCAATAAATGTGTGTGCTTTATTTTAGAACAGAAGAGAGCGTATAAACCTGAGCTTATTACAACCTCAGGCAGAAGATGTCATTAGCCCAGTAGCTTAAAATCATAGAATATCCTGACTTGGAAGGGATCATGGAGTCCATGGATCATTGAGTCCAGCTCCTGGCCCTGCACAGGACAGCCCCAGGAATCCCACCCTGTGCCCTGAGAGCATTGTCCAAATGCTTCTTGAGCTCTGTCAGGCTTGGTGCTCTGACCAGTTCCCTGGGGAACTTGTTCTAGTGCCCAATCACCCTCTAGGGGAAGAATCTTTTTCATAGTATCCAACCTAAATCTCCCCTGACACATCTTCATGCCATTCTCTCAGGTCCTAAGAGCTTCTCCAGCCTTTCCAGCTGATCTGTTACAATAAACTGAATTATTGCTGTGGGCTGCTGGTGGGACATGAGAAGCCTGTCATCATCACCACTGCTTTGTCTGTTCCTGAATATTTGTGTGTGCCCACACTGTTAAACATATTTTCGCTTCCACAAGAAACAGAAGGTTTTCTTTTTTATTTGTCATCATGTCAACAAAGATCTGGGAGAGGGCAGAGTACAGGTTTTTCTTGCTCTGCAAAAAGAGCACTCACTTTACATCTTCTCTGTCATTTTGGTAGTGTGAAGATAGGATATTTTCCTTCTAGTTTACCTGGATTGGAAGTGAAATCTGCTGCTATCCATCTGCAGAAGACCTGCCAGTGTGATCTGTAGGTGCTTTTACCCTGGACTGGGCTCTGCTGTTGCCTTTCCCTGGTCTTAAAATTAAGAGCCAGATATGGTTAAGGGGAAAATTAACCATAGTAATTAATAAGGATCTTTATGGTGCACCACTTTGCCAAGGTGGAATGTGCCAAAATGCACACACTAGATAGATTGCATATACAATTTACAGACCTTGCAAATTAGCATATGTATCAAAGATTTCCTAATGAGAAGCTTGAATGAATAGCGTGATATCTTCCTATCCCAAGGAATTCTACCCTGGTCCTATTTTAGTTTAGAAGATGTGTTTTAGAAAGGGCCTTGGTTCCTAAGGGTAGCGTAGGGCTTTCTGGCCTCCAGCTGCGAGGCCTCCTGGATGTTTGGTCTCTTGGCTTAAGGGAATATTAGGACTATGCTGAGTTATCAGGCTTAAGGAATTACAAGTATGCATGCTAAAAGCCCTGAGGACACATAAAAGCTATATAAAAGGGTATATAAAAAGTATATTAAAGAAAAGGCAGAAAATCATAATGGCATCACTGCTGAAGGGCAGATGCTGCCTTCACTCCAGCTGGGATGTGTGGACATGTCCATGAGCTGCAGACAGCAATCCGTGCTGGTGATGCCCCAGTGTGTCCCCACTGCTCTCCCTGGAGAACAAACAAGTTTCCCTCAGCTGACTGGGAAGGAGCCCTAAACTCTGAACATACATAAATGCATACATGCGTTTCCAGATGCAAAGGAGGACACAAAGACAAGTCTTCCTTATGGGAATATCCACACCAACTTTTGTGCTAATCACCTGAGTCTCACCAGTGGAGCTTACTTGGAGCTGCAGTGTCCAGTTTGAGGAGAATTAGATACAAGGAAGAAATTTACTTTGAGGGTGGCAGGGCCCTGGCACAGATTGTCTAGAGAAGCTGTGGCAGCCTTATCCCTCAAAATGTTCAAGGCCTGGCTGGACAGGGCTCTGAACAACCTGTTCTAGTGGGCTGGAACTGGATGATTTCTAAGGTCCTACAATCCAAACTATTCTGCAATGCTCTGAGTCTCATTTAAGTAGGAAAACTGCAATCCAGCAGTAAAACTGAAAGGTGACTTGACAGTGTGAGAGTTTGTACCCCAAAGCAGCATGCAGGTGAGCAGACTGAAGGGAGGTGGATGGCAGAATTTGTTCTCCTGGCACTCTACTGTTGCCAGCAATTCAAATGAGAGTTAGAAGAAGGTCCAGGTGACAGAAAGATACTTCAACTTTACACCAGGTTGCCTTTTATGATGCAAATAGCTTAAAATTTGCTCTTATACTGATATTTAGGCAGTGAAAAAAACTTCTTTAAAGATCTTATAGTAGTGATAGCAGTGAGGAGCTTGGAGGTGGCTGTGCAGAGTGAATACCTATTGATTCCTTTGGAGTGGAAACGTGCTCAGACCTGCAGGAGCCAGCCCAGGTGAGCAGCTAAACCATGTAATCACCCTGTCACTCTTAGACTCCTGTCCTAGTTCTGTTTTTACTGATGATAAGAAACATCTCTTTATGTTAACTGAGATAATTTTACGTGACACAGCAACTGGAATGACAGTCAAAAATCACAGTCCAAAAACTGCACAAACAGATGAAAGCTTTAAGAAATCTTAGAGTTCACTTGTTCAGGAGTTTGGTGTTTCTGTAGTCATTCTGATAGCTGGTCATGTTTAATGGCAAGGCCCAAAGAACTTAAGTACCACATCCATAGCCAGTACATTTTCTGACAGCTATAATCAGCAGTAGTTCCTGCATTCGTCACAGGGAGGGTTTGAGGAGAGAGGAAAAATATTATTTGTTTACTTGTCAATATTTTCTTTAGTATAGGGGGCTGACTGTTTAAAGACCTTGCTTGCAGAGTCAATAAAATTTACTCACAGATGGTAACAGCATGGGAACTATTAAAGTTTTAACTTACTGCCACATTTATTGTAAACAGCAAAAGCATAATTGAGGTAAATATAATTCTGGATTTTTTTTCCAAAACACTAGTAGACCAGAAGTCTGTGGGTAAGTTGAAGCTTTGGCCTGTGTTGTGAGATGCTAATAGTCCATATTTCCTTTCTGTCTCTAAATATGGAACTGTTTTGACAGTTTAAGTATACTGCAAAGCGATTAATCCTGACAGGGTTGATAGTAACTTAAGAAAAACATTTTTAAACCCCAAAACTGCAGTTTATCTTAATGAGTAGCTCACACTGTCAACAGCAAAGCCCTGCTACTGTGTGTAATAGGGTTTAGAGACTATCACGATGAGAAAGGACAGGTCTTGTAATTTGAAAATACATGACTAGAAGTAGAGATAGTCCCTTCCACTGAGCCTCCATCCTGAGGTGCTTCACCTGTGCCTCTCTCACCTGGCTTCTAAACAATGTTAAGAAAAAATTTATTTTTTAGATCCTTGAACTAAAATGATGATCTCTTAGGAGAGGTGTGCAAAGATACTAGCTGCTTAAGATAAAATAGATGCAAGAGTTTGTGTAATGTTAAAAGTGAACACCTACGGGAGAACAATCTTGGAGCGTTTCCAGTTACAAAAAAAGTCCTGTGCCACAAAAAGTCAGAAGTCTCCCTTGAATGAAGATCATTACCCTCAGGGTGCATGTTGGTCACTCTTTAAAATTCTTATAAAAACAAAGAAATTAATTATCCAGTATAAAAATGGGACATACGTCTCCTGGCAAACATTCAATTAACTTTTTAGTGCTTGCTACTTAATGTTGTGTTTGACCACTCGAGCATTGAGAACGACTTTCCTTTGAGAGGGAGCTGGGGTGGAACGTGGCATTGGGCTGGAGCTCTGCTCCGCTGGCCAGTTGGGGCTGGTCATCAACATTTTTCCCATGATCGTTGAGTGTGGAGCTAGTTATATTTTACTTATGCATGTGAGATGTAATTTGCTTTGGGACAGGGTTGTTTTAGTTTTTTTCTTTGTAGGCTGGATGATGTTTTATTGAGAATATAATTTAGCTAGTTTTGCAATCATAGACTGGTTTGCAGTGGTTGAGCATGAACTACCAATTAAAAGCAACTGTATAATACTTGTAATTCCCATGACTAATGGGCTGAAAATATGGAGCTCTTTGACCTGGATCCAGTCCAAGTCAAAGATGAATTATGCCACATAGATCACATTTTCTACTGTTAAAATATCCAGCAGTGCAAGTGTAAACTCCAAACTTTAAGAAATGTTGACTTCCGAAGGAAGAACTGACATGATGATGGATATATTTTAAGAATAATGCATGAGAAGAACTTGAATAACTGTGTTTTTGTAGAACTTTTACCTATTTCTATATACATATAATCGCCTTTCATCATTAATCTCCTGCTGCTTTACTAGCAAGTGATTATGTGCTAAAACAATTGGAAGAAAAAGATTCTCTGGGATTTTTATAGTGTATGTGATCTTTTAGATTGGCAGTAAAAATCACAGTGCTATAAAATATATATATACATATTAATTTTTTTCAAGTGCATCCTGTATGTAAAGATTCTGATATTGATCTTTGATTGTTGTACTTGAATTTTTTTTTTTAAAGGATCATTAACATTGTGAAATTTGGGGTTAAACTAAATAGCTGAGTTTTGTTGTTCTTGTAGCAAAACAAATTAACTATCTAAGGGTTAAACTTAGTTGGTTGAGCTGCTAAATGCTGTATAAATATGCAGGGACCAAAGCTGATGTGAAGGAAAGTGCTCTGCTCGTCAAAGGAGGGAGCGATTGTGTGGCAGGGCAGTAGGAGTTCTCTTGGAAACAGGGGAAATTATCAGCGTACCAGGACAGAATGCAAAGGTCGATCTGCTGAATACAAATAAAGTATTGAGCACCAGGTTCTGCCTCATGGAGCTGGCGCTTTTGGAACCGCTGTGATAAATGCACTGATAAATTCGAGGGAATGAGTGCTATTGCAAAAGCCTGATGAAGGCTAGAAAGTGTCCAGCTAGTAGGAATTGCACTGCTTGGTCAGGCACAATGAAATTAAATAGAATATGCTTTAGTGAAATTGCATCAGGGATGATTAAAGGTGCAGCTGGGAGAAGGTGGTGATCACCTTCCACTGAAGCCACTTCAGTGACTCTGTCGTTTACTGCTACGTGTTTTCGTTTTTTCTCATTTTTATTCATTTCCTCCGACTTCAAGGCTCCTCTCCTCCTGCTGGTCCTTTCCACCTTTGTGTTGTGCCCCTGTTCTGAGCCTGAAAGCAACACCAGGCTGCTTCAGAGAGCAGGGAGCTCATCAGCACCATTCCTTGGGTCCACGAGTTTGCCCAAATACACCAAATCCTGCGCCTCCCCCTTGCCCATTCACAGCATTCTTCATTCTCCTGCTCTTTGATAATTGTGTTTTGGGTCAAGATTTGGTCTTTTAGCTCCAGACATCTGGTCCACGTAATGCAGCACCATGTTCCCTCCTCACCTGGGTGAAATGGAGCTGTGCAGGTGTGAGCTGCTCCCTGTTCTGCCACAGCTCCACTGTTTGGATCCACAGTCTGGATTCCATTCTGTATCTCATTTTCCAGCTAAGTCTCCTAGCTGTCTCTGATCCCGAGCTGCTAAAACCACCCTGGTGTGGTGTCACAGGCGTCTCACCTCAAGGACTAAACTGCTCATTGGACATTTCCTTGATGTAAAAGTCTGCAGAAGAGTCTGAGTCAAACTCCCCTTGATTTTGCTTTGATATGTTTTGCATTTTGCATTAGTGTTTAGAGGCCTTTGGCCTGATGGGTGTTTAAAAATGAATTGTAAGAGAATTAACAACTCTCCAGTTGTTTTACTTTTCTAAAAATCAACAGCAGAGCTGCAGGCAGCACCAAGACCTCACTGTGCCCTGCTGCGTTTGCAGGGGAGCTGAGATACCAAATGTGAAGTTTGAGTGACTTGAACAGGATTTTTCCCCTGATGGGCTGATGGTGTAACCAGTCTTTTATGGTAAAATAAAACATGTGCACACAGAAATACACACACACACACATATATATATAACCACATGTAACATCTCTATGTTACCAAGATCAGACAATCTCATGACTGTTTTGTTTCCATTTGACATTTAAATGATCCTCTGGCAGTGGAACCAGAGTTCTGTACTCCAAATAAAAAGAGACATCATCAAATTCATATAAGAACACCTCAGCACTGTAAGTGAAGCATATTTCCTCAGTGTATATATTTTCTTAAAATATTTGTCATTTTGTCATGCTGCTGGTTAATGCTGAGCTAAAGAGTGTGAGGAATATTTTTCATGATTGCAGTTGTTGGAGCAGTGCATGTGCAGAGCTGTGTTCGGTCATTTATTCCCTCTTCATTTTTGTAGGAATTGCAGCATGAACTAATTATTTTCTCAGCTTGAGATGTTGGAGTTGTATTTGATAACTATTTATTTTACAGAAGATTTTTTTGAGGGAGTGACCTAAGCATGGACATGGGGTCCTCTGCTCTGCTCCCTTCAAAGGCACAGGGAAGCTTTGCCAGGGGGAGAAAAGGTTAGACAGTAAATTTATGCACCACCTTCATCCATGTGTGAAGATTCAGGTGTAAAGTTGATGCTACCACTAATGAAATTACCTTTCTCTCCATGTTGGCATGTCCCTTGAATTGCCCAGTAAACAGCAGTGGTAGCCAAATGGAGCCATGTGTCTCAGAGGAGGTGTGGGAAGAGAGAAGCAAAGGTGTTTCAGCAAAGAAATCAGTGCTCCGTTGAGTTTAAATAATTTCTCTTTGCTTATCCTGGGCATTGAAACCACCAAAAGGCTACCTTCTCTCTGCCATTGTCTCCTTTCCAAAGCATTTGCTGTTGACCTGAATGGAGGGACCTTAAATACACAACAGAGCTCAAAACTTGCACCAAAATGAAGCAATAATAATAATAATAATAAATAACAACAATAAAGTTCTGGTTTCCTGCAGATTGAAATTGGCACAGTAAATTTGACCCCACGTTTATGTTCTGAGATGATAATGCATCGGATTACACTGTGTTGGTATTTTTCATGGCATGTCAATAAAATAGAAACTAATATTCTGTACTGGCATTTCAGAAGGTGTTTCTTCAGAGGGTGAAGCTTTTGGTGAGGATTTAAGGATTGTTACTGTAAATGTGACTGTTCTGTGTATTTTTCATTACATTTGAATTTTCAGCTGACTTCTCTTATAGATAAAATGTTAACAGTTTAATATTTTGGTGTAGAGTTGTAGGTGGTAGAGTTTTAAAACATAAATAGATGTTTTGTGTGGCAGAAAAAATTAAAATAGCACTTGAAAGAGTTCATTATTTCCATATTTCCATAACTCCATTAGTTCCCTAACTTAGTGCTCCAGCAGCGTTTGCTGGGTGCTTTGTGCACACAAAGGGGCAGTTTTTGCCCTGAAAACTTCAGTCTTGGGGCATCAGATGTTGGATGTGATAATTCAGGAAGCAGTAAACAGTGACCAGTTCTGAACAGTTTTAACTGTAACAGCTGGTTAAAAAATTCTACAATCTGTTCTTGAACAGAAAATGAAGTTCTCCATTGCACTAATACTTTCCTTGAAACAGCTTTTGCTTTCTGTAGAAAACTCCCTTTTTGTGGTAGACCAGAAAACTTTTTTTTTCCCTTCTAGGGAAGTTTTTGCATAAAACCATTTTCTGACCAGCTTTAAAATGCAGAGATAGCAAAGACCACTTAGAGTTTTTTCTCATCACTCCTAAGGAAACTAAATGCTAAACTATGACCATTATGTGCGGTTTATTGAAAGCTAGAAAAGGTCCTTGCTGTTTATCCTTTCTCCATACCCCAGAAGAGGAAGAAAATGAAATAAAATATATACTCCAGGGTATTTTTGCCTCCAGAGTTGTTACTGAGAGCTTTAGCTGCTTCAGTGCTTTCCTGCCTTCTCTCTGAAGCTGTATTTGTTGGTACCACTTGCAGCAGCAACCTAAAATGTTTAAAAACATGTGGGACGAGAGGAGGGGAAGCAGGAGGAAATTATACAGGCTTTTTCCAGGAAATTGTGAGTTTTGCCAAACATTGATACAGCAAAAGCTTTTCACAGGAGATACCAGTTTTCATTTGTAAATGCTGCTGTGATGTTGCTGGGTTGACTTCTATGCCTTTTCTTCCTCACCTGGGTTCTCTGCGTGGACTTCATTCCTTTCCTCTCACTTGACCTTAAAGAGCACAATAATTGTTGTTTTCTTAGGTTTTGTTTTTTTGGTTTTTTTTTTAAATCACCTATTTTTCATTTGGACAGTCATCTGGTCAGAGCCTTCAACCCAAACAAGCAAAATCCAAGTTACAATAGATGAATCAACTTTGCTAATATTCTATATTAGCAGTTGCTATAGCAGTGGGCTGCCACAGATTTCCCTCCAATGGCTGTGGTCTGTGGCTGTTCTCCATATCAGCCAGGCTGGAGCTGCATCCTGCCTGGGAAAGGAGATGGGAAAAATACCTTAGCTACACATACAGCCATAAAATTGGGTTTTCATGGTACTTGGAATGGTCAGAGGTATATGTCTGTGTGTTTGGGCGTTTTTTACTGTAGCAGTACAAAGCGTCACTCAATTCCCAGAAGTTTGCAGTTAGGGATAACTCAAGTGAAGTTTTTTTTCTTTTTACATTATCCCTGTGCTTGTCTGACTTATGCCAAAGATGTAGCTCTGTCACTGTGGTGGAGGAACCCTGTTTTGCAATGTATTTTTAAGACAGCAAAAGCTTTATTTGAAGGGCAGAAGGAGAATGCTTGGAATCCACTTCCTTATTATTAATCTCAAAGTCTCCTCTCCATGAGGATTTTGATGACATGGGGTGGTTTCTTCTTTCTGGCTCTAAACTGTGGCTTTTCCCAGGTTTTGCCAGTTTTTCACTAATTCTAAACTGTGAGTTTACAGGCTGCTTGTGGTGCCTATTTTCCACCTCACCAAGTGATGGCTCTTCATGTAGCCTTTGAGGTCTTCCCCTCCAGTGTAATGGGAGTGTGGTTTTGGAGTCTGTGTTTATTTCAGTGTGTGAGGACATTCAGATGTAGCCTGTGCCTCCATTCCAATTTCATGTTGCCTATTTAAATGAATTATGTCTAAAGAGCTGTTCAGTAGGAGGTCAGTCCCATCCTTAGACAGGAGGAAATCCAGTGGGAAAATTGATTTTTAATATGGTACAGTAGAAATACAGAGACAGAAGTGGCAAATCGAGTTTGGGTTTTTGGTAGCTCTTTTAATTTGGCTCCATAGCTCATAAAATGTCCGCAGATTAAATTGTGTGCTTTGGTTGTAGCATGAATGTGGATTTTGGTACACTGGACTCTGGAAATCTGGTTTTGGCTGTGGAAGAGCCGTGCACAGAACACAAAACATTGGGAATGGATAGATGGGGATGTGCTGCCAGTACAGGAGAGTTCATGTTGCAATTGTATTCAAAAACTATCCCAGAACAAAGTAATTTCTTCTACAAAGTGTATTTTCAGGCCTCTGTATAGTTGCTTGGCTATAATCTCATTAACTTTTAAAATTTAATATAGAGGCAGACTTAAGCTCTGAATTTTATGTCTAAATATTTTTTTTAAAAATCAAATCAAAATTGAGGGATTTGGTTCAGGACTCACTTTAAACACGTGTGGGAATATTTACACTGAAGTCGTTGGGCAAGTAGTTACAAATAGGAATCAAAGTTCCCTATAAATCCATTGAACAGACAGACAGACACCTTGATGAAGGTGATTCACAATGCTGGATATCTAAACTGTATGCCTAAAGAAAATTACATAAATACCTTGGATTCTCCCTTCTTTTCTTCTCCACCCTGTTCTTCCAACAGCCATTTATACTAATCCATTAGTAAAAAGAAAAAAAGGCTTTTTCCTACTTAGTTTTGCAGATGGTTTTGGCCTTAAACACAGCACAGTTTACAAAAATGCAATTATTTAAGTTTTTGTTTTTAATGTGGCTCATCATTGCTAAATTGAAGAACTCAGGATTAAAAAAAAGCTCGTAATGTGAATTAAATGGTGGTGGTGGCCAGCAAGTGTTTGTGTTACAGCAATAGTATCACAGGTTCATTTCCTTTGTGTATCTTACTTCGGTTTTGCAAACTTGGATGGGGTTTTTCCAGCTTTTTCTGTATACTTTTTCAGGGCCTTTTGTTTCCAGAGATGTAAATTGAAAGAGATGCCATTTCCACGCAAAGAGATGAAATGTTTATTTTAAGAACACACAAGGACTCTGTTACGATATAACTTGTTGAATCCTTGATGCCAGACTGGCTTTCCTTGGAAGATGAATGGGAATTTGAAAAGGACCCTGTCAAAGGAGTTGGGTTTTACAGTTACTCCTTTTAGCCAAAGCTTTGCTTCACGCTCCTCTGTTTTGTCTTTTAAGCATGAAAGAGCAATATGTAAGAAAACAAAAATTTAGCAGCCTTGGTGTGTGTGTTGGGATATTTTCGTGGTTTATGTACCGTTTCCAAGCCTTCCCCTGTGCCCCCACACCAAAACGAGGGAAGAAAACGCTCCATACAAGCAGAAGGAAGCAAAATGAGCAAAATTCAGATGAGTTTTCATTACAATTTAAGTTTTTTTTCCTGTGACAATGTTGTAGCTAATTTCCAGCTGGAGCAGCCTGCGGGGAATTGTGCTGAGCTCCCTGTGGGCTCATGGATGGTGATGGGATGCTGGGACTCACGGGGTTGGGCTGCAGGTCCCTGGCTGGGCTTTTGGTCCCCGGGCACGGCAGAAATTGGCTCAGCTGTGCTCTCAGCTTGTGTAGAAGGGGAACTGGTTGTTTAAAACAGGCTGCCATGATTTTGCTGTGCATTCATTCTCTGTCAAAGTTGTACAGAAGCAGGGAGTGAGAATATCCTCCTGCCGCTTTCCAAGGGCATTTTTAAACCTGCACGTCGGCGTAAATCGGAAGAACAATAAAACAAGGGGAAGGAGCAGTGCAAGGTTCAGCTGAGCTACAGCAGCGATTTCTGTGGGTGCTTAACCTTGCATATGTTATTTTCTTTTGGTCTAACTGCTGTGTCTGTAGCTGCAGACAGTGTGCTCTTAATAAAATTAAAAGTGGGAATTAAATATGGTAGTACAGGGTGATAGGGCAAAGCTGAGAGTTTCTCATGCTACTTTGCTTCCCGCTGATCTTTTATTCAGCATTTAGAGATGGAAGATCTGCCGTCCTTTCCCTGGCATATTTTTTAATACCGGTATGCTTCTTGCACGCTACTTCCCCGTTCGGATTTCTGTGCTTCTAAAATATTATGTGTATGGGCGAGGGTTCATAAATATATATGTTCCCTGACGGTTTCAGTTCCTGCATGTGTTAATGAATATATATCCCTCGATGGAGTTTCAGTTCTGCGGCAGACGCGATGGATTTCTCCCTCTTTATCAGTGGCACCATTAGTAGAGATAGAAATGGAAACTTTTTCAACTAAAACCAGCTGGGATATCATTGATCAAGATACAGTCTAACCCAGGAAAGTGGGGTGTAAGTAGTAATTGGAGCTGTAATGCAGTTGAAATGATGTTTTTCTTGTTGTTTGTTTTTAGGGTATTTCATGACCTATTCATTCATTCATTCTCTGTCTCTGCTTTCCCTTAAAAATATAAATATCTCAAAGCTGATTATAAAAAGGGGTTTAGTGCTGCTGAAAAAACAGATAGAAATATCAGAAATATAATTTTGTTCTTTTAAAAATATTTTAAAATATATTACAGGTTTGTAAAAGAGGAAATATGACAGTCTAAGGAATTTTCAAATCCATGATATCTTTTCCCTTTAACATGTTATACTTAGCATTGCTGTTTAAAAGAATAGAACAAGACTTCATAGGTTTGTGTTCAAAAAAAAACGAAAACAAACCTAACCAAAAAAACCCCAGCCTTCCCAAGACACTGGATTTACATTTAAAAAAGAAAACAGTTACAAAGACCCTGCCGTAAACTGTGCAGAAATGAGCATTTGATGATGGGTTTCAAAGGAAGCAGATTAAGTGATTCACAAGTGCTGTGTGTTTGGCATGTGTGGGGATTCGAGCACTAAGTCAGAAAGGCACAGATTAAATACTGTCAGGGAACCAGCTTTGTTGCATCTGTTTTGATGATGAAGATCTAATTTTGAATTATTTTGACAAATTAGAAATGCAGTTTACAGTAGCAAATATTTTTTCCCCTTAAATTTAGGGTTCTAGGCAGATAAATTGGCTTGCCTTGACTGTCTCCTTTCAATACTTATTCTCCATAACTAAGTTCTGGAGTCAGATCTGGAGACTGATTGACTTTGCTTTCAAAAACACATTTTAAAGACAAAACCTAAACTGTATTAAATGTTTACATGTCATCAGTGACTGTAATTACCAGTGGTTACATTCTGTTTGGGAGAGGGGAGGGAGGTGGTCATGCAACATCCAGAGGCAAGCTGATATTTAGGGGACAATTTCTATCATAGCATGATCACCGTGGGAATACTACTCAGAGGCAAGGAAATTCTTTTTCCAGTCAGATGCATTTTGTTGGAAGATTCAATCCTTGATCCTGCCTTGCAGTCCTCCTTTCTCACTTGGCTGCTTTGATGTCACTGGTTTTCACCACAGGTTAGCGCAGATATGGCCCAGATTTTCCCAGTTTCTACCCTCTGTGATTCTTTCCATTCCCTCCTTCATCCCAAGTAATTCTTCCCTGCATACGCCTGTCATTTTTGTCCTGTTTGTAGGAAGGTGATATTAAAACAATATTATAGCAGCCCCTAGTAAATGTGGAGTCTGTGTGTATTGATTACATAGGATTAGTGATTGCAGATATGCAGACAGATTAAAATAGTTGTTGTACACCTCTGGCCACTTGACCTCGCTGCTGATCAGTCTCCCATTGGATTTGGAGTATTTAAAAGTTCTGTAACAAATTCAGAAAGTTGCATTTTAATTACTCATTATTCTGGAAACAGGAAAATTTCTTACCTTTCTCCCTTAATTTTTGAAAGACCTGCAGTTCCTCCTCTGCAGCACAACAAAGTCATGTCCATTCTGAGGCAGTGTTTAAGCTCTGTGTATTCTGACAGGACATTAGCTGGAAGGGTATGAAGCACCAAATTTGAGCTCGTGTAGTTCGTGATGTATCAAACAATGCTGATATACAAAAAAACCTGTTTTCCTTTAAATGAAAATTTAAAAAATTAATTGTAGCAATGCAAAAAGTGTTTCTGTCTGCTAAAAGTTTGACAAACTTTGTTCACACTTGGCTGTGAACAGCTAGGAAAGATTTGAAATGGTCTGAATCTTTATTTGTTAAAACTGAAGTATAATCTTTATTTCTAAATGCACACAGAGCATCACAGTTGCACTCCAGATTTTAGTTTCACCAAAAAAAAAATGCAGTCATCTCACATGAGGCCAGGAGAACTGTTATACAGGTGTTTTTTATGTGCACATTTGCAGACATAAATCATGCATACAATATCTTGGTTTTACGCTGAGGGAATCTCAAAGCATCCGAAAAGTCACACCTGAGGAGGTTACATGAAGAAACAGTAGAGCCACCCCTATGAAAAATAACAGGTAGATGATTCACAGCCCTCTGCCTAAAATTTGTCCTCTTGCACGATGGCATGAAAATTTTTCTCTTAGACACCCCAGTGCTGTGAAAGTGGCAATAACAAATGTAACTTTTTAGCAGAGTAAGAAAACTTGTTTATTTATGCCTTATTTGCAGTTCCTTCACTCCTACATAGATGCATCAAGCCGTAGGGCAGTTATATTAAAAAGGATGAAAAGCAGGTTGGAAATCCCGTTAGGATTCCACACGAGGGTCTCTGAGCACTCCCCAGCTGCAAAAAAAAATTAAACATTTCAGCCCATCCCTTGGGTTGTGGAGGCAGCACCGCTCCTTGTGGAGAGAGACGCTTGGACCGTGAGCTGCTGTTCCACCTACTCTGAAGTGAAGTAGTAAGAGATTTTTTTTGCCATAGGAAATGCAGAACCATGAGACCAGATAATTGGCATTTGAAAGTATTGCCAGGATCATGTAAAATGGTGCTTTATTTTCTCATTGTTCAGAAGAGTTATTTATTTAATTTTTTTTTGTGGAACAGTTAGAATAAATGTGTTAGTGTTACAAAAAGCATAATAATATATTGTTTTAATGGGGAAACAGAGCTGCTGAGGAAATGATGGTTTGATTTTGTGCATATTTTCTGCAGTAAACATTATTGGCATTCTTCTCTTTTTTTTCCCTGTCTTTTTTTAATACTTTATTTTTCCTGCTTGGTTTAATTCAGCATAACCTCCTCTAAATTTAGTGGGAAGTGTAAATGTATGTAATGCTTTTTCTGTGGTTAGAAAATACATGTAGCATTAAGTTATTAAAGCTTGACTTTAAACTATGTCTTGGGCTAATGATTTTACAGTATAATTGCTTTAGTTAATTTGAAGGCAGGTATACATACAGCTTATTCCATTTTGGCACTATAAAGTTTGCCATTGGTATTATACCTCATTTTTTATATGATTTACATAATTTGTGAAACAGATTTAATACTTTGTGTGTGAGCTAATTAGTTTCTGGTTTAGAGCCTTATTGTATGTTCATTGGGTTCTGAACACCTTTTACAGTAGCACAGAAGGTCATTGTTGGATCTAAATTCTTTGTAGAGCAATCAATCCCCTTTTAATAAAATAAGTTGCATAATTTTTAATGTAATTAAATTGGGTTCTGTGGAATTGTTTTCAGCTGTAAATTTGCTGAATTGGAAGAAATATGTGATGATGTGTTAATTACTGAGTTGTGCTCTTTCCCTTGTTATGGTAAAGTTTGAGATTACTGGACTTTACATGCATGTAATTTATATTTTTTATATTTACCTCTGAGGAGCTCATAAGGGGTGTCCAGCTTTTCCTGGTAGAAGAGAAAAAAAAAGAAAAGGAACGTTTCTTGTAGAATTTTAGAACCTTTCTGCCTAACTTTCAGAAGATTCCATGTTAATATATCCCTAATATTTATTACCAATTGCCAGCAATACCAGCGCTTGCCGAGCACTGAGCTCTTCAGCAGGTGACCATGGCCAGGTTGGGTGGGTAAGCTAAATGTCCCTTTTCCAGGGAAACGGAGTGCACAGTAAGCATCTTACAGTTACATCACATGCCAGCCCAAAGAAGTTCTTTTCCTCTGGAATGTGGTTTTTACATGAGGGCACATGCTGGCTGTTTTCCTCTCCAAGGAATTGTTTTCTTGGCTGCCGCCATCCCGTGTTTAACAGGACTGTGCGGCTTTAACGGCTCCAGGCTTATTAGGAGTCTAAACAGTCTCCTGTAGCCTTTGTGTCAAAATGAGTGAAGGCTTTGGAAATCATTTTGGGATTCACTGAGCGGGAAAAGGAGTTGCTCAAAAGAGTCAGACCCCGCAGAAAAGCTGACTCCCCAAGTTAAAAATGGACAGTAGCAATTCCCCTCTGAAAGTTTTCTGCACGCATTCCCTATGCTAACTCAGACTTTTAACTTAATCAAATAATTTCTGTACACCAATTATTTCTAATAATTGTCTGTTTCTACCTCTCTTTTTCTCTGTGTAGCTCTCACATGCATGTTCATGCTTTTTAACTTGGTAAAGTAGTTGCACTTAGTACAGAGATAAATTAAAGTTAATGAGACAGAACCAGAACATGGCGCAGGTATTTACCTTCCCTCTGTTTGTGTGCTGTTAGGAACTGGTTTTGGGATTTTTGTAGTCCGTGTATAACCCTGATCTGCTAAACACGTTTTGTGGGAGAAGCAAATATCACCAGTTGCCTTCGTGCTCTTTGCTGAAGCGCAGCTGATTTCATTTAACAGCACACACAAAGTCTCTTACGCAGAACCGCTATCGAGGGGTTTTTGATTATTTATAAGAACCTCCAACCACGGCTGTGTTTTTCTGATGTGTTTACATGTATACATAGCTAAAAAAAATAAAGAACAGGAAAAACTGACTTTTTATTGTTGTATTGGCAGACACTCTCGCTCAGCGTAGAGCTGTTAGACCTTTGCAATACAATTATACCAGTGGAAGCCTTTAAAGCATTTATTTCCGAGTGGGAATACTGTTTCTCCTACTTTAAACAATTAGATGAAGTGTAATCTCACCTTCTTCCTGCGGAATGCCACACTTTTATTGCTATCATTTATCAGTAGCGAGATGCAAATAAGACGTAAGCTTAGGAGCCTGGCTCAAATAAAACCAGATTGTATTGATTCCTGTGTGGTACAGAATGAAATGGAAAATCATCTGACAGCCAATCAGTGCTCATCAAAGCAATTTTTAAAGAATAAAAGCTGAATATGTACAATATAAATTCCTTATCTTGTTTACTTGATGTACATGTGCAGTTTGCAAGTCAGAAACCTCATAAAAATTGTGGCTAATTGCGTGAGATAGTGCCAGTTCTCATTATAGGTTTAAAATGTGAGGTGTGGCTTGGGCTAAAAGCAGCTTCAGAGCACACAGAAACTTTGGAAATCATAGTCCTGAGTTGGAAGGGACCCACAAGAAACATAAGAGTTCAAATCCTAGCCCTGCACGGGACAGCCCCAAAAATCACACCAGTGTGTCTGACAGTTTATTGATGGACACCTAAAGATGGAGGGAAAAAAAACCAAACAAAAACCCAAAACTTTCACATCACTGTCAGCAAATGAAAGAGAGTGAAAAACTGAGGTTTTGTCCATGTAGCAAGTTAATGATTTTCTTTTAAAAAAAATGTTTCCCCATCCCCCTGCACTGCTCAGGAGACAAGACGGCTGCTGATTTCTTAAAGCCTTAAAGTTAGCTGACCTCCTCACTGAACCCGACTTTAATGTAAACATTTTCTTGAGATGGTTCGTAGCAGGGCCAGCAAATCTGGAGAATATTAGTGGCGCTGTGTTTGCGGGAAGCAGGAATCCCTTGGTAATTCTCAGGAGCTCTTTTCCAGGCCAAGGCAGCCTGAGACACTGTTGTGTTTTCAGTTTTGCAGGGTTCGTTGGTAATGCCCTGTGTATCTTTCTAAAATGTAATTAGTAAAACACATAATTAGTTTTTACTTTGAAGTCGAGTTTTTCTTCCTTGCTTTCACTCCGTTAAAACTCTTTATCTCCCCCCACCAAAGGTAAATAATTTGATAGCCCAATATTGGCGTCGATTTCGTTGTCGGCGTTTTGACGTTGGTTTATGAATCTAAAGAGGAGAGAGAAATTAGAGCAGGGCTTCCTCCAGATCGCCTCTTTGCAGGAATATTAAGTTCCTTTTAATACTCCACGCTTAAGTGAAACACACGGCTGCTGTCTCAACCCCAGTATTTTGAAGAAAAGTTTTGTTCTTCTTTGGGTGCTTGCATTCCTTCTGTACAATAAGAATTGGTTATAACTTCTGTGTCATCATGTGAAGTATTTTGCAGGTAGAAATATTGCGGCTGAATTTCTACATTTTCCTTGCCTGTGTGGTTTGTTTTTTGTTTTAAGATATATTGCATTTATCATAAGCTTGATCAGCTGCTGAAATAAGATATAATACTTAGCACTTCTTGCTTTTCAGCTTCAAAGCACTTTTCATGCATTAACTGATCTCCCCAGCATCCCAGTCTGCCCAGTACTCACTGCTGTACAGCAGCATGCTCAGAGTGGGTGCACTGGTGGGTAGCAGCCTGATGGACATCGGTCACCAGTGCTTATTATCTCCGAGCACATGCTATATTTCACTAACTATAAAAATCTTAATTTTACCTGCAGGAAAAAGCATGTTTTTCCATAAGAAACCTGTGCCTGATATGGGCAGTCCTTGCTGTCACCGCATGTTGTGTGTTAATCTGTTAATTGGGCTCAGCCTTTTTCCCAATAGGTGAAAAACTTGAGAGAATAGAGAGACTGATAAAAGGAAACCTTGTGTGTAGTTAATTTTTTGTTGTTGTTAAAAAAAAATACATCAAAGTTGCTTTTTCGTTTTGGAAGGAAGCTTTACAGTTCTGCTATTAAAGTGTCTGAAATCCAGCTTTCACTTTCAGCACAGGGCTCAGAGATGCAAAATTCCCTTTAGATCTTTCATTTAAATTATTGAGAAAACTTGCAGAAAGGAAAAGGGAAAAGGGAGAAAGTCGAGGAGTGATGTTTTCTGCTTTTTCTTTTTTATTTCAATTTAGAGTAGTATGTAAAAATTCCCATGAACAGCACAAAACTGGTGCTTTTGCAGAGGTAGAGTAGAACCCTGCCAAAATGTCACCACTATTGGCTGGTTTTCCAAGCTGAGCTTCATCAATTAATTGTTCTTTTACCCTTCTACCCCCACTTTTTGTAGTCATGGACTATGGAGAGCAAGGATTCCCTTCATTTATCTTTTTTTTTCAGGGTACATTGAGCACTGGAAACTGGTTGGAGTGTATGTGACTTCCTGAAATAGAAATAATAGTAAAGGCTTTATACTATTACATCATAATTTGATTGGCATTGCTCTAAGTTTGATTTTTCCAGGTTTTGATCACAGATATGTTTAATTGGTGTTAAAATTGGCTGTTGTGTGTGTTGGTTGTCATGGCTTGTTTAATACCTTCTGTTTGCAGTTGTCCTAGTTTTACCATCTTGAAAGATGGTTTCTATTTAGTTCCCTTAATGTTTGCCACAGTTTGTTTTAGAACCCACAAATTTAGCTGAAGTGTTTGTTTTTTTACTTAAGAATGTTAACTTTAGAAATAAAAGATTTCCTGTTTATCAGCAAAAGTGTTTCTTCCCACTTGCTGGCATGATTTCGAAGATGGATTTTTTATTTCCTTCCTTACACCGCATTTCTTTCTTGTGCTAAACATAATAAACTCTGAGCTATCATAAAGCTTATTTAACCCAAGTATACCTGCCTCACCTCAAATAAATACAAAATAAATTGGGCAAAAGAAAGAGATAATATTTTTGAATCAGGACACAAACATCACTCTCTGTAAGATATTCATTGTACTGCAGTAAATGGGGAAAATATATTGAATTTATGCACACATGATTGACTTTTCATACAGTGAACCCAGGTTAAACATCTTGAATATGGAATATGAATAGAGCTAACATTTTCATATGAAGCAATAATGAAAATTAACAGAGCTCCATTTCGACTGATAGCAAAGAACATTTGATACTCCAAGGCATAAAATGTGTTTAGTACTTGGGTTTTGTTAAGCTTGACAGAAGCCAGGAAACGGGACGGTACAACTGCAGCATAAAGGCTGCTTCTGTACCCGATGACAGGCTTGAGGATGGAATTGGGGGAGAACAATAGCACCACCCACCCACCCCTCATTCCTTACAGTAAGAGGAGAAGGCATTCATGGCTGTGTGTTGTCAATGGGATCGTCTCTGACAGCATCCATCCTTGGGACCTGGGTTTTGTTCCCTGGCGCCAGGCTGCAGGCACAGGAGGGAAAAGCAAAACTCCTTCTCGTGGATTTTACAGGAACAATGCATTTGCTTTTGAATTTTTTGTCTTGTTTGTTCTGTAATAGCCCTGGATAAGATGGGGTTTATTCCAGGTAACGGGAAGAATATCTTGGTGCTTTCCTGGTTTAGGGAGCTTGCAGATCAGCCACAGCTGAAGTGGAGGTTGAGGCATTACTTGCTGTGGGTTCGTAACCCTGGTGGTCCGTCCTTCTCCCTCATGTCAGCATCTCCTAGTCAAGCTGCTCCGACACAGGATAACAGGCCTGTCCTTTGAGGACTTTTTTCCTGCAGACATTTAAATCCCTGATGAGCGTTACTTGTTGAGTCTGTGTGTGTTACTGTTTGATAGGGAGAAAAATCAGATGTCAAAATATGCAGGTCAGGCAAAAACTGCCTGAAACTTTCTTTATATTCCCTTCCCTCCCACCCCTTTCACCTCTAGCAGTAGCTCAAGTTGCTTTTCTCTTGCAGTCCTATAAATGCACTTGTTTCCGTAGTTGTAACCCTATAAATGCTCTTGTTTAACATGGGCCGTGTTTGAAGAGTTGACCTCTTATTTGGTTTTAGTGCTTTAAATTAAAAGTTTAAAGGTACCTAAAAATCATCTTAAAGAAAAACGTGGCCTAACAATTAAGGTTTGATATCTGAGCCTCTCCAGCTCCTGTGTACACACAAGGAAGCTTTCCTGAAGAGTCACACAAGGGAGAAATTCCTCTGGTCAGTGAATACAACCCACAGAGCTCTGGAGGAAAGCTTGGCTTCCACTCAATTAAAGCAGGTTCTTAATTGGTCCTGTGCTAACCCAGAATGGGAGCTTTTTGCTTTCTTTCAGAGAGATTGAGACAAAAATAAGCAAACAAGGACACCTGTCAGCTTCCAGGCTCCAGGTGTTTCCTGACTGTGTCTGCTGAAAGGGCACTGTGATGCTTATGGTTTAACTATCCATAATGATGATTTATACTAGCAGCTTAAATACATAGAACTTCCTAGTGAAACCATAACTAAACCTCCACTTAAATTCCTTCGGACTGACCTAGAGTATCTTGGAATTGTGTATTTTAAATACAAATGTTGTATTTAAAACATTAAAATACTCTCCTCAGCATCCAGGAGAGCTTAGAGCCACTGAAGGAGCAGCTGCTTCTGCACTAGCTGAGAAATTATTTGTTTTTCTGTTCTTCATCAGCTTCAGCCAGTGTAAGTTGAAGGTTTTGGAACGCTTAACTTTGCAGCGACTGTTTTCTGTTGTGTGGAACCTGTTAAATGAATTTTAAAATGAAGGTTTCTCTGCACATCTTGCAAGATTATTATTGGGAATAGAATCTTACTTGAAGAGCTCCTTGAATTTGTGTCAAGTCTTCAGCTGATCCAGCAAACAGTCTTCTTGTATCATTTAATCTCAATTTGTTCACCTGTGAAATGGGTGTTTTCAACAGTTTAGTGTGATGTAATACTTCAGAAATGCACTTAGTACACCAGTATATCCTGCAAATAAATAGAATATTTTGTAGAGAGAACTTGCTGTTGGGTGGTAGGACAATGATATGTGCCAAATTTTCTGAACACAGATGATGTAGAAGGGACAGTAAGTTATATTCTTAAGTATTGTGTGAGAATAAACCTTTTTAGTCCACCAAGAAGGAAAAGGACATTTAAAAAATCCTTTCAGATCCTACACAGAATGTTGGAGCTGTGCTTTCCTTGCTGTGCCAACTCTTCACCTCAGGAGGAAGACAAAGAACAGTTTGCAATTAATGGACTGAGATTTGGGAGATGAGGGTCACACTTGCTTTGTGACCTTAGGTAGGTCAGTTCCTCCATAAATCAGTATTATTACAGTAATATTTCCTGTCCTTCAGCTTAGGTATGTCTTCCATATTTGATTTGTAAACTGTTCTGACTGAGGGCTTTTCAGGTTAAGTCTGGACAGCATCTAGCACAACATAGTTCTGTTGTTAGCTGGGGTTTCCAAGATGCCTCTTTAATAAAAGCAATAATAAATTCAGTGCTACTACTATGTTACATCCTTCTCTTCAACATTGACACATATGAGGCTGCACTTGTTAAGCTCAAAAATGTTCAGGTGAGGTTGGACACAGAATCCTCACATGTCATTGCATGTCAATCCATCACATATTATTTTTTCAATTGCATCATATCATTAATATTCAATTTATCCTAACTCTGCAAACAGGAAATGAAGATGCATGAGGTTCTGCATTCAGAGCAGTGTTTTGCTGGAGCTTGATTTGGCAAATCTGGATCTGCAAAACTACAGTATATTGGTTTAGCTTGATATTTATATCCTAATATCTGCTTTAGTCCTTGATGTAGTTTTGTGGGTACTTATGTATCCATGAGATTTTTGTCTCCTTGAATTTTACTCACTTGTAATATTATACTTTACATGTACATTTACATTGTACTTTACAGTCCAGAGGAACATTCTAGAAGAACAGTAAAAATTTAATCAGTGTATGTCATGTGAAGGAACCATGATTGGTTTTTCTGTTCTGGCAGGACATACAGAACCAGCAGATCAGCATTTGGGGCCATCCACTGTCAAAGCTCTTCCAGTCTTTCAAGAGTTAGTAGACATCCCTGTCACTGTCTTGGGATGGTTTTGCTTTAAATTTGTTGAATATTTAAAAGGAATATATAGAGAGAATTAATTTTAGCTGCACACCAGCTGTACATGACCAGCATTGTGCCTTGCATCAAAGCTTGCATGGGTGGGGAAGGGGCTTACCACTGTAGCAAAGAGTAGGAATTTGAGGTCCAGAAAATGCTGCCCCAGATCATTTCTGCAGAGTTGTGTTGATAAGGAGCAAGGCAAAGATCCAAAAGCCCTGACCTCTTTAAGTAGGAAAGTTTGTTTGTTTGTAGAAGTGGGGCCAATTAATTTATGTATGTAGCTGGTACAGCACAGCTTCAGCCAAGGCCAAGCTGGATGGGGCTCTGAGCAGCCTGGTCTGGTGGAAGGTGTCCCTGCCCATGGCAGGGGTTGGAATGAGATGATCTTTAAGGTCCCTTCCAACCCAAACCATTCTAGGATTCTTGGGCAATGGTGCTCCTCTGTTTTACATTGCTTTTACAGTCTTGTAAATTCTCGCTTATATTATTTTATACTTTATTGAATCACATGAGTGGATTCAGTGATACCATACATCTAGTTTTCACCAAAAATCTCCAAAGCACCATTCAGAGAAGGTGTTCAAGTGTTTCTACCTCTGCTTCATCACCAGTGGTGCAGCAAAACTGCAGTTACTTCCACTTTTGTTCTACTTTCCTCTGATTTGAGCAGGAGTGAGCAATGTGGCCTAAACTTTTTTTTTCCCTAAAGGCTATGACAGGCCAGGCCTGATAAATTTTAGCATGATAGAGAGGGAAAGCTGTAACCTGCTGACACTGGGGGATATAATTAAAATGTGTAGGCACCCTGAATTACAGCTGTTGTGACTGTTCCAGCTATCTTAATAACTGAAGACCTTTTAATAATTTTATATGTTCTTTACTAGCTTGGCCTTGAGCTTAGGCAGGACTTCAGTTTCAAGATAATTTTCTTATCCTCAAAAGCTAAATTGCTTTCTTTAATATAAAGCATACAATGAGGAGTGCAATTGAAGAGCTGCATGCCTACTGAACCTGCTCTTTCAGCATGAGACTCCACTTGTTTGAAGCAGATCCGGAGGAACAAACACTCTTTTATTATTAGATGATAAATCCCTGATGCCGTATCACTGTTTTGGCTTTCAACCTTATTGAACTTTCAAGAGAAATGCCTCTGTTTATAACATGAACTGCCCAGTAGCATCCAAGTATCTGTCACTGCACTGTTGACTTGAATTTTTATTTGTTGAACTGTACTGGGCTGTGTTGTTCATAGTGTGTCTGATGCTATATGGCTAAAGTCTGGCTCATACTGTGATGAAAAGCTGCAGAATGAGATGTGTGGGTTACTATTTTTGTTACAGAATTCTGATTACAGGTTAGAGCTTTTAATGATTTTTAATTAAAGGAATTGGCAAATTAAGGGGTTTTTTTCCCTGAGTAAGAAATAAAAAATAATATTTCTCCTGAAAGTTGTTGGGATACTTACTCTTCATTTACTGAATTTGTTGGTTTTTTTTCTAAAATACCACAAAATGTACATAAAGGGGCTTACAAGAAGGCTGGAGGGGGACTTTTCACAGGGGCGTGGAATGATAGGACATGGGGGAATGACCTTAAGTGGGAAGAGGGTAGATTTAGAATGGATATGAGGAAGAAATTCCTTGCTGTGAGGGTGGTCAGGCCCTGGCACAGGTTGCCCAGAGAAGTTGTGGACTCATCATCCCTGGAAATGTCTGGCCAGTCTGGGTGGGGCTTGGAGCAGTCTGGTCTAGTGGAAGGTGTCCCTGGCCCTGGCAGGAAGATTGGAACTGGATGATCTTTAAGATCACTTTAAAGATCCTATGAAGTGCTGCTGAAAGTATGAGTTCAAAAATACCTGTGCTGAAGGCAAAATATCCATGTGCTTTAGAAAATCCTATTTATTACCACATGGAAACATCTCAATTAAAAGTGACATCTCTAGCATCTGACTTTAAATGGAGAAGCAATTTGCATTTCTGTTCATGTGTGTTTGGCAGATTATGTTTCTGTGTTTGACTTTGAATTTACCATTCTCAAGTAGCTTCTCCAGCCTCTAAAAGTGGGGAAACTGAGGCAAGGCTCTGAATTTATTTTGCAGATGACTTAGTTTAGAAGCAGCTGTGGTGAAGCAAAGATAAAAGTTGAAATTCACTGTCTCCTGGATCAGTGTCTCAGGCAGGGTTCCTGTGTTTTTTGCTTCCAAAGTTTCCTTTGGGATACCCAGCTTGTTGCTTCAGCAGGAATCTGCTTTTGACACAGCGGTGGGGTAGTATGCCAAGAAGCATTTTTGGAACATTCATATTTTAGCCTACAGCACTGCATTTGTTTAATATTTGGTAAGGTCTCAGCTGCAACAATCAACTAGCAAAAATGTTCTTCTCTTGGGAGCTTTCTAGCAAGTTCTAGCACATGGTCAAGATCTGATGTTTTGAAAAGCCAAGACGTGTTGTTAAAAAGGCTTTATAATCCATCAGGCTTTAAGTGGTGCTTTCTGCTGCAGAGTATCAAATTGATAGTCAGTCGTAATTTGGTTTTTAAGTTTGTCTGTTGAATGAGTACCAATTTGTATAGATAATATATTGTGTGTTCAAGTGAGCGCTCTGCTTTTGTGCATTCCCTTCCATTAAGAAGATGAGACCTTGGATAACTCAGAGTTTCAGATAATGTGGAATCAAATACGTTAGCAAGTCGTACAGTAACAAATCAGCACAATGACTATTTTATGTTTGAAGAGGAGATCGTGTTTGGAGTGCCTGTAAATGCCTTGTTGGAAAAATCAATTCTGAGCATTTCCTTTCTCCACATTTTGATTCATTTTACCTCAAATGTATTTTGACACTGGAAGTTTCAGTCTGTCCACATGCAGGGTTTAGCTCTCCTGGCTTTTTTTTAGCTTATTCCAGAGTTATACCACAGTGGCTGAAAACAACATGTGATTTTGATTTACATTATCTAGTGCTTAATTACTTTAAAGAATCATATAGTTGTTAAGGTCGGAAAAGACCTTTAAGATCATCACATCCAACCATCATTTGACTGGTGAAACAGCCTATGAAAAGCATTTTCAGGAGGCAGCTGAAGAAGACATTAAGCAGCAAATCATACTTTTTTCTTTCTCAAGTCATCTCACTAGATGTCAGACTCCATATTTTTGGGAGACTTGCACCATGTAGAGCAGTGCTGGTAGGATTGACAGAGCTTGTTTTATTTGGAGCAGGCAAATGAATAAATAAGCCTTCTTGGTACACTCAGAGAGCTCAAGGCACTTGGGGAAAAATGTCAATAATCCCCATTTGATAGAGGGTGGGAGTCAGGCATGGAGCTGTGTTTTGTCAAGCAGTGCCAAGCTGGTCACTGGCAGAGCAGGGCCTTCAAATCAGCTTGAAATAGGAAAGCTGATGAGACAGAGCGATATGGGAGGGCTCCTCCAACCCACCGAGTCGAGGAGAGGGTTTATAGAGAGATGTAACGTGTTCCTTAGTTTGATTTATTTTTCTTTTCTAAGGAGAGAGTCTGCAGTGCTCAGCATTAGATAGTCTTTGCCCTGGGTGCACCAAGCTTTTGCATTTTCTGAAGGGATATATTGGTAGTATTGTGAAAATGTGACTGTGACCTATTTAGACGGGTTAGAGTGGGGTACAAATCTCTGCACTAGGAAGAAGTATCATTTTCCAGCTGGGCAGAAAATCGCATTTATTCTGTAATAGAACACAAGAGCTCATTGAACACCGGAGTGGAGTGGCTGAGCCGTTGGCGCTCCACCGGGGGAATGAAGTCTCCGCTTAAATATTCCATCAGATAGCAGAAATCCTGGGAGTCTGAAGAACAGAATTACTGGTTTCGGTAGATGACCAAAAAGTTCTTCTTTCTCTCACGGGAGGCTGTTCAGCTGCAGCAGTGAATTGTTTTTAGAGGAGCTGCAGGACAGTTTCTGCATGTGTTCTCCTTGCTATGTGTCAAGGGCTGAAAATAAAATCATTATACATAAGTGTAACCCTGGACTGACAACAAGGAGGTGGCATGCAGAGATCCATGCACATTTAAATGAGTCTCTCTTAGAAATAGGAACTTTTGAATCAAAGGCTTCACTTTCTCAGAAAATCAACCATTCGACCTAAAAGCTCAGAAGTTGTAGGGGACTACCCAGAATTATCAGGGGTGGAACAGTCCAATATTTTTGTTGTTAATGTTGCAGCCAGGATCAGACAGTTTATAAGAGAAGGTAGGATCTCCTCTTAGACAAATTATTGTGGTCAGGAAAAAAGCAGTAGTACCTGAGCCTCTGTCCTGGCAAATAGCTTGTGCATCCAAAACCATGTCTGTTTTTTTCATCCCTTCTAATTAGTCTAAGAGGAAATTGCTTCCCCTTATAAACCTAGAATTTGCTGCCTTTCTTCAAGAAATACTTAAATATGATGGATTTTTAAAATTTATTTAAAGAAGTTTCACAAATTCATACTGTAATGAAAATATTAATGTGCAAGACAGTGAGTTTGGGCAATGTCACATCATCAGGTTTGTGTGGGTGCTCTGAAGTGCTTCCCAGTTATTAAATTTCACAACGCGAGATGGGCAAATCTTTTCCCTTGCATCATGCCAGCTTCACTTGTTCACCTCAGCAGCGAACTTGTTGAATTCCCCTAAGTTATGGAAATAGCCGGTGTAGAACCTAAACTCTGTATTACAAGTTTTGACACAACTCCTTTGCAGCCAATGGGGAACATATATTATTTTCTGTCCTTTAAAGCTGCTTTTCTGTAGAGATACCATTGGCAAGGATAGCTCCGAAGATAGGCACTCACTCAGCAGAGGAACATTGCTGTATTACTCACAAAGATAAGGAGATATTAAGAACTTCTTTGGAGTTCTTACCAAAAATCAATTCTATCTTTTATAGTTCTCCGGAGATAATTCATCCCTCTCCCCATCCTAATCCGCACTGAGTGGGGATGGAGGCAAGGAAAAGGATCTGGTGGAAAACCTAAGGTTAAAATGTCTTGGTCCTTTTGTGTTTTATTTTGAAATTAAAAATTATACCTTTTCTGGATGGGCATCAGCCATAAAGTGATGGTCATTCCCAAATCAGTCAGAAGTGCATTACAAGGAATTGAACTACTCTTTCTGCCAGGAGAAACCAACAGTTTCAGTGGCAGGAAGAGCTTCCCTTTTTTAAGGAGAGATGCAGGATTATAATGCAGATGAACAAAGTGACTCCCCTAATCCAGAAGTGAGAAACATGGACTCTTTCTTCTTCTGACCATATTTTAAATATCTGATTAGCCAGATTACACCTTTTCTAAAGCAAAAGGTGAGCTGGTAGGTTCAGTATTAGATTTCCAAACTCATCCTAGACTTTGAATTTTCATCCCTGCCATCAGTATTTGGTGTGACAATGACCATGCATCAATAATTTGTCATTACTGAGGCCTGCTTGTTTTTTCCTCTGTAGATGAGACAACTGATCAAGTGGGAGGTGTCTCTGCCCATGGCAGAGGATTTGGCACAAGATAATCTTTAAGGTCCTTTCTAACCCAAACCATTCTATGATTCAATGATTTTGATTCTCTGTGAAAATTCTTTCCCATCTGTGGATGAAGAGCCTGTAAAAATATGTTGCCATGCCCTGAGCAGGTTGTCCTGAAATATCTGGTCTTGGTAATAGAAAATTCCCCAAACAGTGGCTTGGCAAAAATCTTACTGCAGAGTAAGAAAGACTTTAAACTTTTATTCTGAATTGGATAACTTGTGTCCCTAAATACCTGCTATTCTCGAGCAGTCAGAGAGCTTGTTAATCATATTGCTTATGATAAATGATATTTTTGGCTACTCTGTCATTCAGCATGTCTGGTGTATGTCAAGGGTAATATTCTCTGGTGGTGCTGTAGCATATTGAAAATGGAAATAATATCTTTACAGTTTCTCAAGTGTCCTGACTAAAATTTTAACTTGTCTTTTCTCCTCCCAGTTCCCTATGCTTTTGACCATCGCTGACATTTTTTTTTCCTTTTTAATTTGTAGAAGGCACAGATGCAAATCCTGAAAACACACCTTTCTCACTTAGAGGATTAAGACAGTGTTCTTGTTCTTGCTTTTTATGGTTAGATTTCTTTCTCCCTGTAAGGCACCTAGGTTTTTTAAACAGCTTTCTGTGCAGATAAGTAAAGTCTTAGCTTTACGTAGGAAATCTTAGTAAATTTTTAATTTTCATAGGAAACCTTTAATAGCCAGAGTACAAGACATTTATCCTTTGATAATGTAACTTAGAGTTATATTAGTAACTTAGAGACCATAAAGAATTTGTGGCCAAAAGAAGCAAGTTGTTACCGTTAAAATTCCTAATGCTTCATTTTTGTTGTTAATTCTTCCCACAGTTCTGGAGGTCATTTTGGTTGAATTTAATGAGTTCCTGGGTGTACACAGAGCACACCAACCTTTTGGGTTTCTAGCCCAGAAATGATGGAGGATGGGGAGAAGCTCCAAAACACGAGGAGAATCTGATGTCTGCCAGAGTCTTATTTAGACCTTAAAACAAATTCAGATCTGTTTCTGGATTTGAAATTTCTTATTAAAGTCTCTTTGCCTCACTACAGAAGAAGTGGTGGCAGGTCTTTTTTGTACATTTCAGTGGTATTTCATTTTTGAGAGAGATTTCAAGGCATTATCTGAAGTTCTTCTGTCTTTCTTGACACTGGGAGCAGTGAAAGTGGTGGGAGTGAGAGAGAAAAGCATGTGCCATTTCCCACTTTATTAGGGAATAATGTGGTGTAAAAATAATAATTGTGTCATAGAATATTCTGAGTTGGGAGGGACCCATAATGATCATCAAAGTCTAGCTCCTGAAGAGAGGGAAATAAAAAATTTAGAAGGCAAATTGAGGAGTGACCTCTGCTGAGTCAGAGATGCCATTCAAGAGAAATAAATGTATCTTCTACCCCAACTGGAAAAAGAATCCTCTGCAATACTGCAAAGTCAGTGATCTGAATAAGTCTTCTTCTACTTTTTAATAATTGCTGGGCTACATCACATCTTTTTATCTGGGAGTATCCACAGGCATTTTTTATTTTTATGGATGTGCACAAGAAATGAAGCTCTGGTAGCTACCGTGACAGGTGTGAGATGGAAAAACTCAGGAGTGAAGAGACTGCCTAAACAAGACACTGAGGACCAAAACTTGCAGCATTTAGCATCATGTGGTGGAAGAAACCAAACCAGCAAACAATTGCTGCCCATTTACATTCTGGCTTGTCCCACAGCCACTTTGACCGTGTGTCCACAACATACCTAATTATCCCTTCTTCCTTATTTTGGCCTGGAAATGTTTATTCAGTGTAACTCTTTACCTCCTCTTCCTCTTCTTACTGCTTCTTATAGTTCCATGCTTCATGGGCTTTCTGGGTGTTTTGTCCTTTACCTTTTGCTTCAGTCTGCCCTTTGGCCATCAGTCTCCATCATGAAAATATCCTGAGTGACGCAAAAAGCAAATGTGTTCTTCCCTCTTCTAGTTTTTATCTTCCTGCTAAATGCTAGACAAAGAGAAAGTGCAGGAAAGCTCAGAGTGAGGGACAGGAAAAAGCAGAAAAAATCTGTAATACAGAAAAGCTATTATTTTGTGGGTTTTGGAAGGGGCTGTTAATGAATTGTAAAATCACAGAATCCTGGAATAGTTTGGGTTGGAAGGGATCTTAAAGACTGTCTAGTTCCAACCCCCTGCCATGGGCAAGGGCACCTGCAGTGAAGAGGTGGAAAAGAGAAAAATACAAGGATGAAAGAAAACAGAAAATCAGAACCAAAAGAAAAAACCAAAGAAATGTGAAAGAAAAGCTTCAGTGTTTTTCTGTTCCTGATTTATCCAGGCAGCAGCGTGGGTGAAGTCCCTGCTTTACGAACCTAATTCAGGTCCCTGTCCCATGAATTTATAGCTTGAATTGGGAAGTAGAAGAAATTAATGGGGAAAACCTCCCTCATTTCAATTTATTTCTCTGTAACGCATCCCAGAGCATATTCCATTTTGGGGAGAGGAGGGAACAACAGATTGTTGTTGCTAATAGGATTTGGGTCAAACTGTTGCTGTTTGGCACGAAACTGAATTAATAGGGGGGTGTTCTCAAAAATGACATGGCACAGCAGGACGATAATCCCCTCCCCACCCAATTCTGAGTCCCCTTCATCAGCAAACATGTTTGGCTGAGCATATTCTGCAGCAATTTATCCATTAAAACTCCAGCTTCCCCACCACTGGCTTTAATCCTGGCTTGGAAGAAGCTTCATGGCCACGGCTGAGCGGGCTTTGTTCTGCCTGAATCCTGAGAATACCAACAGTTTGTGCTCGCTCCTGAAGATAAATCTCCCCTCCACCCTCCAAAACTCACAAAGACAGAGGTGGTAATGACTTGAGTTTACGGAACAGGGGGTTAGAAAGAGTGGCAACAAGCAGCAGAGCAAATAAATAGTTATAGATGAACTGCATCACCTGCAAATGCTTTTGCAACGTTTTGTGAATAAGGGATGTTTTGTGTCTCAAGATGAAGAAGTTGTCTTCAGTCTGTGCCTTCCTTTGGGATCTTTTTGGATCATCAGAGTGTCCCTGGGAATTGCAGTTCTCTCTCAGCAAGGAGTCACCTGGTAGTCAAACAGCCTGAGGTCCATGAAGTGGGAAGGTTACATGGGAATCTGACAATTCTGAAATGAAGGGGTTTTATATTTTTTTATGTCTGAGTGGAGAGTTAATGTTATGTAAAACTGCCTACTGAAGCCAATTCCTTCACTAAATTTGTTTTCATTGGGTTTTTCTCATTCCTCCCATGTGTCCAAGAAAAATATTACTTAGCTAAAAGGCATTAATTCAGTTTGAATCAGAGTATCAAGCCCTCTGACTCTAGTACTGATGTGTGCACAAGTCTCTTGTTTGAATTAAGCCTGCTGGTTACTGGCTTGTTTGTTTCTCCACTATCCCTGCTTTCCCTGTATTCAGGATGCTTATCTCATAAACTGCTAGAAAAATAATGGCTGTGTACCATTTTTTAAATAATTCAGATGGAAAAGCAATATCCTGCAGAATTTCTGTAATCAAGTATGTACCCAATCCAGCTCATGCAGAAACTTGATCAAAATAGATCCTTAACTCCTGGTTAAGCCTAATTAGGATACAGAGTTCAATACAAAGCCACTTCTCATTTTCCTTTGCAATCAGCACATCATTTTTGTTTGTTAAAGGACACAAGTTGCATCCCTTAGATAAACAGCTTGGGCAAGCTCTGCAAAACAATTAGTGCATCTTTCACATGGTCTAAACTTGATTGAATAATTACTCAAATAATGGTCAGTAATGGAATACATAGGGTTATCTCCTGGCTAATCCTCAGGTAATGGAGTTGGTGTATCTCTGATTTTTCTCTTAGCTGTTCCCAGTGAACAGGAGACTGAGACAAAAGTGATTATGGGAAGTGGAGGGAGTCACTGGAGGCCAGCAAGGAAAAGGAGGCCTTATCTTAAGCAATTAATCAAGAAAACTCCTATTGTGGGACAATTATTCAAAGCTAATTCTAAAATAGCTTTAGAGCCTGAGGTCCTGAAGGTTTTTTAGTGGTTTTTTTCTGTTTTGTTTTTGTTTTGTTTTAAGAATTTTGCCAAGGTCATTGGGAGCACTGGGGCAGCCCTTGCATCCAAATGAAGGCTGCAGCATAAAGAGGGAGTTGAGTCTACAGTGCAGCATCACACAATGTGGGCCTTGAGGTCCTTGTCAGAGCTGTGAGTTTTTATTTTAAAAAATGGGTTGGAATGCTTCTAAACAGAGACAATATTCTAAAACTTGCTTAATGCTTCCACAAAAGTCAAAGAATCAGAGAATGGTTTGGGTCAGAAGAGACCCTAAAGCTCACCTTGTGCCACTCCCCTGCCATGGGCAGGGACACCTTCTACTATCCCAGGTTGCTTCAAGCCCCATCCAGCCTGGCCTTGGGCACTTCCAGGGGCATTAACTTCTCTGGACAGCCTGTGCCAGGGCCACCTCACCCTCGCAGTAAGTGCTTTCTACCCTATATCCAATCTAAGCCTACTGTCTGTCAGTTTGAAGCCATTCCCCCTTGTTCTATCACTACATACTCTAAAAGGGTATCTATCCTCTCTTACTGTGCATCCTTCGCAAGTGACACCACAAGAAGTGACATCACAGTCATTTCACCTCCATGCCCAGCTCTACTTCTGCAAATGCAGGTCTTAGATATTTCTGACTCTCCCTTTTATTTTTTGCTCTGATGTTTTTCACTGCTTTTTGCTTAGCTTAATTATCCTACAAAGTCTTGCAGCAACCTCCGAAGTGCAGCACTGTTTTGTGGCTGTGGCCTTGTAAAAGCCCAGGAGGTCTTCCCAGTTGTTTCCCCAAAAAACGCCCTTGTACAGTGAGAGCATCTAACAGACTCCTGTGCTCTGTTTCCAGCCTCCGAGCTCACTTGGAAGTAAGATTTATTTGAAGAATTTGCTGTGATCCATGAGGTCCTACAGAAAGAAGCAATAGATTTTAGCAGCTGTCCCTGAAAAATTATAAGGTTACTGGGAAAAAAGCAGAGGTTTTAAATTGGATGTGGTTTAAATTTTCCTACGGCCTTCTGAATTGGGCTCCTTGCTGGAGTGGGATGCTGCCCACAGAATTATTGCTCAGCACAGTCACCCTATGCTCTCGGAGCACTTTTTTCCCAGCAGTGCTGACAGCAGCATTTTGAACCCTCCGTGGCATCGGGCCTCCTGATCTGGTTTCAAATGGCTGTGGAGTGTCGCCGGGGAAGTGCTGCTGGATAGGTGATCACACTGCCCTGATTCGTTTTCTCTCTGCCTATGGGCACCTTTTGCAGGGCAGGGTTACAGGGAGAGCCTGGACACACATATGCTCCTGTACAGAATAAAGCAAGGAGGCTGGAAGACAAAGAAAGTCACTAATTGAATTTGTAGCTGTAAGAAAAAAAACTCTTAAAGTAAACATTTTTGTCTCTTTAAGTCTTTCCATGGCTTCTTTTGTGAAGACTGCTTGAAAGTATCTGTTTCGGGGGTGAACCCTTCCCAGCAAATTTAATTTTGAGGCTTGTCAAGCTTTATTAAAAACTTATCATCAGTGATTTCCTTCTCTGCTAGATCAAGAAGATTGTATTTGTTATGGGATTCGTATTGTGGCTCAGAATTCATCCCAGCAAAGGAGAGGGGGTTCACAGATGTACCAAGACACACCAGTGCCAGTTCAGAGCACTGAAGTCCCGGGATGTGCATGATCATCACATCTTCATGAAGGCTTTGGATGCTGTTTAGCCAGACTTGGAAGCTGTAACTGCAGTTGTGTTTCTGAGTTAGCAGCTGTGAGAATAAAGTCATTGCTCTGCATAGCAAAAGCATTCCTAATTGCTCCTGGTATCATGAAAGAAATGAGCATATTCCCAAAATCTGGAATATTCCCAACCCATTCCCAACAGCTGGAATATTTGGTAACCACTTCTGTGTATGGTGTGTATACATTTATTAAGGGAGAGGATGAACACAAGCCTTTTTTGTTTTTACGCTTTAGTAATTCCATTTGCATTAGTGAGAGTTTCCATTCAATGGCAGAGCTTTTTTTTCTTTTAATCTAATTTCAGTGATTTTTCTTAATTTGTGCCACTATGCATCAATACCACAGATCAGGATTTCACCTAACAGGATAGACAAGAGTTTTTACATTTTATTCTAGAGCACGGGGCCCGGTTAGCTTTTTTTATACCTCTCAGTTAATCTATTGAAAATAAACTTCTCCCTATCCCAGTCTTTCTCATTTTTAGAAAATATTTTTTCAGTTGTTGAGAAAATACTGAATTTCCCTTTCTTACCCAATGAAGATAAAAAGATGGATGGAAGAGGCTCTAAATACGTGCTCTGTTTGTTTTTCTTATAGTGCCAGAAGTAACCAAAGCACTTTGGAAAACACAGATACGGTTCTTGCCCTGAGCAGCTTATCATTGGGATTCAAACATGCCCTTGCAATTGCAAGTGATGCACAAGAGGAGGAGGAGGAGAGGAAAGGCAATTAATGGCCAAATGAGTTGTTGAACTAAAAAGTTATTTGAAGGGGATTTAAACACTCAGAGCCTTTTTTTACAACAGCAAAATTGCATCTTTGTCCTGCATAGCCAGAGTGATGATGGTCTTTAAGCTGTGTTGAGCCAAGCCTTCCTTCTGGGAATGCATTTTTGCAGAAGCTCCCTCATGTGAACAAGAATGTAAGAGATTAAGACCCAAAATAGCCCAGGTTTACTTTTGAGGGAGTAAAGCAAGTCACAGGCAGACACAGGTAATCATAGCTGATCACAGACCTTGTCTGCCAGAGGAATTCTCTCTCCATGTGGATTTTGTGCCACACCTGGCAGTGTCTGTGTTTATCCTGTGAACTTGGAGATGAGCTCATCATTTAATAGGAGACCATTGTCTTCATGTTTCCATTTCTTCCATGCCAAGCCTCTTCTTCCCTGTGCTGATCTCCCCTCCCATCTCCTCTACCTTTGCCACAAAACCAGTAACAAGTTGGGTCACTCTGGCCTGAAGGACACCATAGCTATTTATAGCAGAAATATAAATACAAATATGCTTATTGCTACAATCTAAAATGGCCCATCATGCCATCGTGTCTGTCTCTTATTTGCTGTGTCTGGGACTCCTGATGTTGAGAAATGTGCCTCTTAAATTCTAACACCTGGGCCTTAAAGCACATTTCTTCTCTTACAGGTGCATTAGACAAAAAACCTAAAGCTTTTTGGGGTTAAATTTTGAACTTCTGAGGAGAAAGAGTGGGATCTGAAGTAATATAGTGAAAGAAATATGTGATGTCTGTGGGACAGTTATGCCTTCCTGTTTCTGGAGTTCTTTAGCTCAATTGCAAAATAAGACATTAAATAATCACAGTATTTTCTCATTGCTGAATACAAGTACCCAAATGCACATGTAGGTTGCAAATCTGTGGAGGACTAAAATTCTGCAATGCCAGGTAAAAATTATTAGTATGGAAGACATACAGGTACCCCAGTGCAATAAATACCTAGTCTGTTTCTCTGCCAGGAGGTACAAATAGTTGCTTCCTAAAATATTTGTAAAAGCCTGAGGGTTTTCAAGCTAAGATTTTATTGACGGTAGAACAGTATATTTTCTTATACAAGACCATAATATAGAAAAGGAAAAGCACTGTAAAAATCCTTCCCGATGTTTACATAGGTTCAGTGTTTTTGTTTTTAGTAAGATTTGTGATACTTGAAAAGCTGGTTTGGAAAGCTCAGCCAGGAAGATTAGATACAGAGGTGCAAAGTGAAAAGACTGATGGTCTGCTTTCCTTTTCTCAAGAAAAATACATATAAACCCCTCATATTATATTTGAGAATTATTAGATACAGATAATATGATGTGGATTTTGAGTCTTTAGATGGTAAATTTGATCTTTGCAAGAGGAGCGAAGCTGAATCTCAGTTGTAACAGAAATTCTTATCCTGGAATACTCCTGGGAAGATTATTAAAATACTACAGGTACTGACATTGGCTACAAAGATCTACTTGTGCATATTTCTTTAAAGGGGGGAAAAAAACACCTTAATACACAGTATTACCATAGCTAGGCCCTATTATACTATTGTAATCATAGCTGAAGCAAGAACGGTGATTAACGATGGCAATTTATTGTATCTGACAAGGGGAGAAAATAGGAGATGTTGTCGTTATCATAAATCATATCATAAATAACCAAAGAGAAGCACTCAGAAAGCTTGTGTGGTGTCAGCAGCAAGCCCTTTCAGGCACGTTAGCCCAGGATGTAGCCATAGAAACCCCAAAGTCATATTGTTATCTTAGTCTTGCTGCAGTTATGTGATACAACAGTATTAACATATAGATTAGGCCATTTATAATACTAGGTGTCATTTCAGGTTGGCTTGCTTATATAGCATTTTAGTTTTTTATTGTGCCGAATGTTAGGGAAACGCTGCATTTTTACAGGTCAGTATAGAGCCATTCATAATGTATCAGCTTCACACCTCTGTCAGTCTTGCTAATGTACTCTTTTATCGATGGGTTGTACTCTATGAATTGTCATTGCCTAATTACCTTGTCTTTGCTAATAATTTTATTTTTTAGAAGTCAAAATGTTCCTTTAAAGAGAAAACCTCTGTGCCTGCACACATACTTTGGGACAAGTTCTTGGTTCTGTAAGGATCATACACTCCAGAGGGAGTAAAAAGTGAAATGAAAAGCATGGAGAGGAAGCCATATTTTTTTTGTAGAGGTTTTCTGTCCTTGGCTCTATGTTTTGATCTAACTGCAGTGGTTTTCACATTACACTCAGCAGATTTCAGGGGAGAGACTCAATCACAAGTAATTCAGAGCAACACCAAAGTGACTGAGCCAAGGCTGCCGTGCTGACAGGGAGCTGGCTGGATCTCACACATTTCTCATTCCATCACTTCCTAAAGATGCTTCTGGGGTTGTTTCTACTCTCCAGACCCATTAGCCCAACACTGCTGTGCGTTCTTGTGTGTGAGCTACAAAAACTGTTGCGCCACTGCCTAATAGTCAAAGCAAAAATAAAATCTCCCTTGTTGTATTTAGATAAAAACATGTTTTTGCTTGCTGTAGCAGCACAAATTCCGGACTAATATTTTGTCAGGTCAGAGAGAGAGACTGTGGGTGCAGCAGATAACAATCTGCCAACTCTTGTTTTTCTGTCTTCAGCAGGAACTGGCTGTGTCATTTTAGGAAACCTGTGTAATTTGGCTTCATAAAATTCCTTATTTTTAAAAACTATTAGAATGGGGACAGCCACTAGTAACTACCTAGAAGTGTTACTCTAATTCCATCTGGTATCCTAATGCAGCACTGGAAGCCAAAATCTCACATTGTACCCTAAGCCAAGATCTGATGATCAGTGATGCTCCTCACAACTCTCCTCTTCGTTCCCATTCCCTTAGGTTTGTGTGATCCTGAGGTGGGATTTTTACTTTGCCAACTGGACATAAAAATACTTTCTCTTTGGTTTGTTTTTTTTTTCTTCCACCCTCAGATATATTTCAATTTGAGTTATCCCATTAACTCACTTCAGCATGGAGAGGGGGCAAGATGATGGTATAAGAAAGGAGCTGCAGGACTTTCTTCTGGCTTGTTCTGGCCCAAACTACCAGATAATCTTTCTTGTTTTAGCCTTGATTAGTTGCTAATTCTCCTGCACAAATGCTTGAAACAGGACAAAAGAAAGGATGGGACAGCTTCCTTTTAAATGTAGGACTACAGGTTTAGGAGTTATGGTTTGCTCCTGGCAAACTGTCAATACTCTCTTCTATTGGTGCTCAATAGTTCATCTCCAATGACTTCATACCAAGAAGTGCCAAATCAGGAGTTGAAGCAGTTGTTCAACAGGGTGGGGAGGTAACTCAATCAATCTGGAAATTTTTGAGTCCGGAACCAGATGATTGCTATCATCCATATTTCCAGATGATCGGATGTATTATGTCCTTAGGGATGGAGGGGTGTTTTGTGGACTACTTGTAGCTGCTTGGACAGGTTTATAAGGGCTTCTGGAGTGATTGATAAATGTATACACCAATGTATCTCAGTCCTGCTGAACACTTCCAAGTTCAATCCTGGCTAATAGTAAGGACTGAAGACACCACCCAGCCATTTGGGGCAACATTTTCCAATGTGATTAACAGGTTGAGATGTTTAATTTCAAGCACCTTTCACATCTTCCTTACGGTGTTTTAGTTATGTATGCAAAATCACTTGCCATACCGGAAAGCTCTTTTTTCTTTTAAAATGTATTTGCGGTTTCTCTATTTGATAACATACTGAGAGGGCTCTGCAATGAACTTGCTGGGAATGTCAGTGAAACACTTTGAGACACATGGAAGATGAGCTCCTTGGTGGTGCTGTCTTCCCAGCTCTCTTCCCATAGAAAGTATCAACTGAAAAATGTTTTGGTTGATCTTTATACAGTAAAGGAGAAATCTGTTGGTTTATTGCCTGTTTGGTAAACGGGTCACATCAATGATCAGTTATGTTGATACAGCAGAGAAATTATATATACATTTTTTTTATGCATATATATATATGTAACATATACACAAGTATCTATATAAAATCCAGTATTCTAAGCTCCAAATGTGTCACAGGTTTCTTAGTGTGTTCATTTTGCATTAAGGTACCAGGATATTGGCCTGTAGGATATCAGGATTGAATTTTGTCCCTCTTCCATTAATTTCCTTTATGGACTACAAGCACACTTTCTGTTTGTTTTGGGAAAAGGCCATTGTTATTACAAGTTAAAGAGATAAAACATATCATGGCACAAGAAAAAGCCTTCAATTTTAACAGAAATCAAAAGCTCCTGCTTATTAGGATATGATAGGGATGTAAGCTCTTGACTTAATGACTTAAAATTTCCAAAAACTTATCTTTGGCTTCATCTCATGCTTTAATTAGACAATAGGAAAATTATTTTGGAAGTCTGCAGGAGGTTTTTTTCTATTTTTTTCTCACTAAAATGTTTCATATGTTGGGTGGGAACAATCCTTTCCTTCCTTGCATTTGAGAGCCTGAGCTGGCTGTGTATAAAACCATCAGCCTTGATATCCATGTGGTCCTAAGGAGGATATGCTTGGAAAGGGAGATGGATTGAAGATTTCATGGCATGCACTGCCACATCACTTCCTTTCCCAAATCCTAATATTCCTTTAAAACCCTGATACTTCCAACTCCCATTCTTAGGTACTTCAGTGCAATGGAGCAGAGAGACTGATTTGGACAGAACTATGTGTGAAAGAATTCCATGAGATACCGACAGATCTCATTTGGCCATTTTGCATTCTGTTAGAAAAGAAAATGTTTAAGTTCTATTTAAAAATAAAAGGATTATGGANGTGAAGTGTCTCCTGACCTGGTTTAGAGCGATTCAATAGGCATGTATGAGTTGCATGGAAACATCTGCTTTTTGAGAATTGTATCCTTAGTGGGTTTACTCTGATAGCTGATACTGTTTATCCGCCATACTACAGTTAATATCAAATGCCAAATGCTGAAATCTTGCATTATTACAATAACAAGAGTTGGCTTCCACAGGAACTGTTACCTTCCAGAGCTTTGTGCAATTAATTAATTAGATGTAGCATTGGAGGTAAGAGCTGCTGTTACTAAAATCGAGTTATTCTTTCTTCAGAAGGTGGTGTCCAGTTTTAGGCCAGGATGTCTGACTCTGCTTCATCTTGAACATAAGAAATATTGGTTTATTCTTAAATCTGCGTGTCTTACCCAGATGGTTTTATCCTGTCACCACCCTGTGACAGAGTGAAATATTAATCCAGTTTTCAGAAGAGAGACTGGAACTTTGCTTAAATTAAATACCAGCCAACAGACAGGCTAAGTTTCTGGCAGGGTGTCGCGTTCCACTGTGGGGAA